>JAOEHY010028505.1:0-36722 GCA_025447955.1 Psilopsiagon aurifrons | reverse complement strand
GGCCACAAGTCAAAAACACAGCACTGCACCAACTACTAAGAAGGAGAAAAATGACTGCTACTGCTGAACCCATGACATATGCTCATATGGCAACTGAAAAAACATTGTGGCATTTGATTTCAAAAGTCCATATACATAAAGTTTTCCCAAGGAAGTGCTTAGATAAAAGCCCTTTTCTGTGGTTTATGCAAGAACACCACTATAGTCAAAGTAAAAACATGGAGCTGGCTGACGGGCAAAGCACCAGCACTTTGAAGCACTGCAGAGGTCACATCGTGGCAGTGAAATCCCACTCTATAAGCTTTGATGTAGAGACACTCACAGAAGTATGTTCATTGTTTCACTGAAATGCATTGCTGCCGAAGTTTTTCTTACCCAGTGTTAAATAAGCTCTTATTGTTCTTCAGTTTTTAAAAAGAAAAGATTAGTTTCTCTGTCAGCATTTCAGACAAAAGTCCAACAGGCAATACACAAGGTCCTATGAGGGTCTAAATTGAGTTCACACTCATTAGTACGTCAGTGACTTCCAAAGGGTAAAAAACAGCCAAACACAGCATAAAGTCAGCTTGATCTCGATGCCTGCCACAGCACTAGCACAGTCTTAGTAAGAAACCCAACATTCAGAGATGAGGTAATGAGGCGGAGGGGCAGAAGCTCACCTTTCCACTCCACCACCTTTTGCTTTATTAGCTTAAAAGGTTTTCTCTTTATAATGTAAATGATGTAATTTCTACACACTGGAGTGTCGGGTGTTGGGTTTTTTTACATGTCTCTCTGGTGAAGGTTAAATATTAGAGAGAAAGTCTTGGTTTGGTTTTAAAATACAGTGCAGAGCCCCATAAAAACAAGTTCGGAAGAAAGCCACAGCAGTAGTTTGAATATCCTGGATGCTGAGTCGAGAAGGAAGAACATCTGCACACATTTTTATGGTCCTCTCAAACCTTAACTGCTTTCAAGCATAGAGCAGCTATGACACTGCTTTAGATGTGAAAGTCTATAAACAGCCTATATCATGATATTCTCAATTTATCTAGAATCTCCTCCACTGACATTTACCTCACCCAGCTTAACAACAAACCCCTCCATTCTCCAGTCTTTTCCATCCTCTCCCAAGATCAATTGCAGTCAAAGACCTAAAACCTGGAATAATTATATGAAATGAGTGAATTTGCTCTACTCCCTACAGAGTCCTCAAAGAGCACCTGCCCAAGCCAGCCAGATCCCTCTCTCCAGACTCTTTCGGCTCATTCATGATTTTGCTCCTTTTCACTAGCTCGTACAGCTGCAAATTCACTGCTACAGTGTGATGCCCAAATCAAGAACAGAGGAATTTTCTTGAAATGTGGAGGAAGTTGGTGGGGGAGCACGACCGGCACCAGCTGCCCATCAGCATTCAGGGCGCACAGCTGCTCCGGGCGGCATCCCAGGAATTCAGCTTGGCTGGGGAAAAAACAACATCACTTTATTTCCCCCCCCTGAAATTTCACCTAACCGCTGCAACACGTCTGTGTGTCTCTGCCCAAACCCTTACATGTGTTTGAAACACTTTCACGAAACAGTTAAAGCTCCAGGTTTATATTGCAGGAGTGCCCTTGTTTGTACCCCTCCCTTTGCTGCCATCTGTCAGGCTTCCTCATTGAAGCTTCTCACAGGGAAAACATCACTAATGGCAAAACAGCAGGAATTTAGGCAGCCAGCCACTCCCTCCTCCTGCCCTTAAAAGGTTTGTGTCTGCATCATTTTAATAAGGATCCCTTTTGCTCTGACACAGACACTGAGCACAATATCAGCCACATCCAGATGGTGCCGGTATTTCTATACTCCATTTTATGTTTTTTTCCTCTAACCACTGCACAGCCTCTTCATTTTCCACTTCCTTCTAATCACCCACCCAGATATCACATGGCTGAGGCAAGAAGATGCACTACAGTGCTGTGAGCCCAGCTGCCAAAGCCCCAGATCCTACAGGACTGCAATGAGCACCCTGTCCCTGTGCACACACAAACGTTAACAGAGTGGCAACCTCCCCTGGCTGCTCATTCATGTGCCTAGCTGAAAATAAAGGAATTAGTAACGTGTGCTCTCTCAGTTTCTCCTTTGATTCAATAGCAGGGGGTCCCTGCCTCCCCCTACACATTTCAGAGCCAGTCCTGCAGACAGGCCTCACACATCATTCCAGCACAGTCCAACACAGCTCTCATGAGACCTTTTTCCTCTTTTTTTAAGGATGGAAAGACTTTCTGAGTAGAAATGCCTGCGTTCCTACTCGCTTTCTGAAGTGCTAAGCATTTCACTTGGGCTATGAATCATCAACAGTGACAGCAACAGAAACATCGTGTCATAATGAAGAAACTTCAAGTTAAGTATCCCACCAAATAACGTTTGGAGCTTGCAGATCCACAGTCAAGAGGACTCGCTTATAAACATAATTTATAATTCAAATTATTGCAGAGACAAAATAAAACTCCCAAAGAACTTAAAAGATGTTAAATCTCAAACAAAGGGCGAGGAGGGAGGTGAAGACAGGAGACGGGCATGTCTCAAGCACTTCTTGAAGCTCAAAAAAGTAAACATTTCTCACATACCTGTAAGGTGATCCATCTGCAAACATGTTGAGAAAAGGTATTTAAATCTCCCCAGGCAGAGGCAGCTTTTCCCTCCTCTTCACCCTTTTTGCAGCTTAAAAACCTAATGCTCACAGCCCAGTCTCAATCTCTCTGTGATTTTATCAAGTTTTAGAACAAAAACCAGCTCTTCATTGTTCTTCAGAGGGATTTGTAACGCGTGCCTCAGCATTAACATCCACATGATGGCATACGCTAGAGATGATCAGGAACGTTTTGCAATCTGAAAAGTTATGTGGTTTGTGACTTCCGCAAATGCTCTCCTGATGTAACTGGACTGGCGCTACCTCCTGCATTTAGGTTATGTTTCACCCCTTTCCTTCAAAATTTATTCTACTCTTACAGATTTGCTCCCCTTTCACAATTAGGAACATCTCTATGCTTTCTGGAATTCAAAACTCTGGGACATCATGAGACTTTTCCCTCCCAGAGTCCCCTGTCCCATTCATTACACTCCTTCCAGCTTCTTCAGCAAGAAAAAGGAGCAACTCAGCTGACCAGTATCCTTCCTTGGACACAGACCATTCATTCCCAAAGCCTTTCTGGCTCATGCACTGAATGAAACAGGTATCGCACACAGAAAGGAGCTGCTATCACGCACTTCTCCAATCACTCAGAAACACAATTAAGCTTGAAATGTGTTGGTTTCCTTGATTTCACTGTAGCCAGCTTATACACATATCCAGGCTACGTATTCTATATCATTAAAAATAACTTACTATACTCCTATCTTGCTGCCTCCAGCTACAATCCAAAACCAGCAGACCGTATGCCGACTCTTTTCAAACCTAATAAAAATATTCCTCTGGTTTCTGAGCCCCTTCTCCTGCTTTCAAACATCTGCACAAGGAATGGACATCTCGGTGCTGCTGGATCTGGCCCTGTCATCTCCTGGGGAACAAAAAATCCCACCTGTCCTGGAGCTTGAGTCCTTGTAAAAAGGTTGTGTCTTGGGAAACATTTCGTTATTCACTATCCCAAAGAAGCAATTTCCTTTCCTAGTAACACATCCAGGTGCAGCAGGCGCTAAAAGGCAGCAGAATGAATTATTTCAGGCATGTGCGTATGCATGCAGAGTGACCTTCCAGAACATAGGCTAATGAAGATCAGAAATCATCAAGCACCCTGCCACAAATAACCTAAAACCTGGCATGTACACTTAGTAAAATGTTCAAGTGACTTCAAAGACCCCTATCAATACAGAAAAAAAGCTGCATTAAAATTCTGAGCCTTCAAATCTATTAAGCATTTCCAAACACAGGGGGACGAATACCAGGATTTGTTCAGCTGCCCTGAGTTAGCTCAGGAGAAGAGAGTTAGCTCGGTGAGTTGGCACGCAGCCACACAGGTCCCTTCTGTCAGCTCAGTGATTTAACCGTCAGTAAATCTAAACTGTATTTTTTATCGTGTTTGTAAAAACAGTTTTAACTCGGTGAAAACCCAGCGCTTCTGAGAGGCATCAGCACCAAATGGATCAGATCATGTTTTCCCCAACACATGCTGCTGCACTTTGGTCCTGGACATGTCAGAGCCAGGAGAGGGACAGCACAGCTCCTGTGATGCACCAGCAGAGTATGGACATCATACATGACATCCACAGCCCAAAGCCAGTTTTGTCTTCTGCATCATGGCCACACACCAACCACAGAGGCAAAAGCCCTGTCCCCACCACTGTGGCCTGTGGTCACGACCAGAGGCACTGGGGGTGCATGGCGTGGCTCAAAAAGGACTGTCCTGGGTGACAGAGCTCAGTGTAGGAGAGTGGTGAACACACAGCCTGGTAAAGGCTCCAACTTCTCCACTTCACTGGACGGGAGCTCTTTATAGACACTGCCTCATTTATTTATTTTCCAAAGGCCTAGATTAGTGTGAAAATGTTGAGATATAATTTGTCTGAGCAGATGATCTACAAACCACTGAATGAACACTAACCAGGCTCTTGCAGCCCACAGAAGAAATCCACCATGTGCCCTCCCACAGCTGCAGTGCAGGGAAGATGAACCCTTTTTCCTCCAAAAAACTTAGCCACATGCACACCATCCCCGGCACCCTGAGGTCAGAAAGTTGAGACTTATACCACATGCTCAGCCCTGACTGTGGGCAGAGCAGCCATCTCTGCTTATGAAGAGCAGGGCCCTCAAAGCAGATGGAAACGAAGAAGTGATAACTAACCTGGCATTCATCTGGGGAGAGGCATTTGTAACACAAACAGCCTTTTCTCCTCACATCTGTGAATATATGCATATTTAAAAAATGAATTACCTTTCATTTAGATTAGTTACTAGGATATCTCTTTCTTTGCTGAAGCAGATTTGTTCCTATGGTTGTCTCTACTGCTATTCTGGGACTTGGTATTGTCTTCCCACTACTGCTGCAGAAAATGTTCAGCAGCTAATTGCACAGTCAAGTCCTTTCACATAATTTTCACTTTGACAAGAGTAATTAAAAAGCTAAACGGCTCGAGAACCAATTGATCAGGTCTGCAAGCAAAGCTCTGTTTGGGCAATCCCGAGATCCACGTGTAAAGAACAGCAAGCTGTCACAAAATGCAATTAGGAAAACGTTCTTCAATGTTTATGATTCAGTGTCAGATTCCTGCAACATCTCTTTTTTGCCCAATTCCTATCATATGTTTTAACCATATATGTGCTGCACATATAGCACGCTTGCAAGATTATGGGAAATCAGCCTGATAGGATAAATGAAAGAATACTTTTCTTCCATCTCCCATATTCACAGAGTCTCCAAACAGTCTAAGTTTGCAAATGAACTCAAACAACTCCCATCACAGGAACAGAAGTACAGAAGGCTATTTTGTCACTATATCTGAAAGACTGTGAACAATGACAACTTCAGATTTTATGTCACTTTGTATACCCGCACCATAGAAAAGACATTTTGAGGAGTAACCCTTGTCTGTAGACACACTCTCTGTGATATGGTGTTGACTCACCTGTTTGCTCATCTTAAAATTGCTCTGAGCCCTCTATATAACAGGACTTCTAATACCATTACATTTCAAACTACATAACTGAAGTTATAAAGGGCTCCAAAATTACTACAGATGTATCAAAATAATGAGCATATGAACAGTAATGAAATGGAAACTCTTGGAAGCTTGAGGTTACAGAGACGCAGAGATGCTCCCTGTAATTTTTTTAATAAAGCTAATGGTTCTTCTCTAAAAAGAGAAGCTGAAAGGGTTTTCTTTAAACCATTTCCTTCTCGGTAAGTTCTGCTCAGTTATGGACTACATATCTGAAAAATTGTCACGAAATCTGCAAGGTCTAAATCTAACGGGAACTTGGAGCAACAATAAATGAAAAACTCCCCCCACATGTAAAGGAGAGCAGCCAAACATCAGACACCTCCCAGTGCCACCCAATGAGCAAGAAAGTACTGGTGCTCTTCAAAGCTCTGGCTTCTGCATGACTATGGGGTATCAGGCACAGACTATAACACAGGTTTGTGGCAGGGGTCACCAACACACATGAATAAACCTTTGTAAGAGGCCACGGTACCATCTGGAAGAGCTGGGTGCACTGCAGAGCGGTTTCAAACAACAGAAATCTAGTGCCAGCAGCTCAGACTCGGGTCCTGCTCTCTCCAGCAGCATCCTACACCCTTGCTCCAGGCAGAACGGCGGCACACAAACCCAGTTTCTTCCATACAAAAAGCCAGGTTGACCCGACCTTCCTGCACGAGTCAAATGCTGAATCTTTTGAGGAAAGTCAAAGACTTAAAAGAGAACTGTGTCTTTATGTAAGTACATAAGCTGCAAGAAGCCATAGGAAGGTTTCACACATTTACAAATGTGGTAATTTAGATGACAAATGTAACAAATTAAACCCAACTTGTTAGCTAATAGAATATTTAATTATGTACTATGAATGATCACTTAAAAATTTGAGAATTCAACCAATTATTTTTAGAAGGTGTGAAGCATTCCTAAGCATGAGGAGGTGGGGTTTTTTTAACACCTCAGCATGGTCCCCCTGCATCTCCTTCCACCTTACCTTGTTTATAGCTCTATTCACTAATAGTTTTTACTTGTTTCCTTGATGTCTTAATTTCCTGCAATAATACATCTGCCATGAATAATTAAGCAACGCATTTGCTGCTTGCTGAAAGCTGAACAAGTGCTATAAATCAGTTCTGGGACCCTCTGCCAGTACAGACACAATCAGTGATCTGCTAATGTTGGCACTTTTTTTTTGCAGGTGAGAGAAAGAGCACAGGAACACCCAAGGAGCCACTCAGCAGCACCGGGCTCCCTCCCCAGTGCTGGCATTTTGAGAGAGTGCTTGTCTGCATCTTCTCTCACACAGCAGGACTCCAACGTCTGCTCTAGCAGGGACAGGAAGCTTTGACATAATATATCCTTCAAATTGAATCATTCCATATTTTCTCCCATTCCTGGGTTGTTCCTGATTTCCCTGCTCCATAGGTAAGAGAAGGCCAGGAAAAGACAGCCCAAGCATGCATCATTCCCAAAATAATGGGCTGCCATGGGTTCTTTGCTGTATTTCTACTCCTGCCTGTGGTTCAACACACAATACAGGCTACAGGATAGCAGCAAAGTGCTGAAGGATCATCTGTAGTCAGGCCCATTACACTTTCTGAAGGTTTATCTTGCTGATTCACATTCGCCCTCAGACATCAGGGCATGCTGCATTTCTCACTTTTTTGTATATGGAGACTGATGGACGATAAGAACAAACTACACAGGCAGCAGCAGTAACACTTTCCTACAATGCTTCCACTCACATGTGTATCGGGGCAGAGGAACAATAAAACAACTTTCCATTACCAGAACAGCACTCACCTTTTAATTGGAATGAGCTATACAAAGCAATCGCTTTAAGGAAAGCTCAGCTGCAGAGTATGCGAGCCTCTCCAGTTTGGCAAGCAGGCACATTAGAAAACTAATCAAGGCCAGGTATCCAGCCAGGCCTAGGAAATGTCAGGGTGGCCATTAGGATTCCACACGTCTCAATTTGAGAATCTCTCCAGTTCACTAGAAGGTGCAAAGCCTCAAAATTTTCTTAAAGGTCAGAATGTAGAACGGTTCATCATTAACTTTCCCTACAATGCACCCTCATGCAGAAACAAACCATACAATGTTCCTGGGTTTAATTCTGTTGACAACAGATTGTACACATTTTAAACACGTAGCGCTCAGCAGCTGTGCTGCCAGTCTGCAGAGTTTGCATATAGAGCTGCGATATCACCATACTCTATTATTCATAACAGGCAACAGACTTCATTCTTGGTCTTGTGAAAAATAATTGCAGTCTGAAGCCAAAGTCTGACTGCGAAAACCACCCCAACATAATGGCTAGAGTTTCATGGAACGGCCTGCACCTTGATTTAAATCAGTTCCTTAAAAAGGACAAATTTCCTCCAGCCCCTTTTTGAGAAAGCTTTCCAAAAAGTCCATGGCTCTTATGTGAAACCCAGGAAACAAAAAGCTTAGGGGGGCAAATAGCGTTTTCTTATCCAAAACAAATACACGTTGAATTAAGCATAATCTTTTCACATGAAGCATGAGATGCTCTTATCTCATACAGTCTTGGGACTCCACTTACCAGACTGAAGTCCATGGGTTGATGTATTCATAGGAAGCATAACTACTGGAAGAAGGAAAAAAACCTTACACGTTTTCTTTCCCACTACCACTGATATTAAAAGCATTCCACACTCATTTTTAATACATTTTCCCTCATACACACAAATAGGCATCAAGACAGATCAAGTCAGAAGGTCTTACAGCATCCTTTGCAGTTGTCCCCAAAACGTATTTCCTGCGAGAAGCCATTTCAATGCACCCCTCAAGGGCTGCTGGTCAGTGTTGCTCCAGAAGGTAACAACTGGCAGCACCACCCACCAACAAGCAGACCTTCTAACCTGCTCTGCAGCAGCACATGGTGTGTTACAGAGTCTGGCACAACCACACCAACTCCATTAGAAATACCTGACAATCACTGCAGAAAAGCACAGACATTTGGTGCTATGACAGAGGCAGGCTTCTGAGAAGCACAGCAGCAACCACTGCAAATGCACCAAAACTCCACGCCTTGCTGCTGCAGCAGGCTGGCCAGCAAACCTCTTGCATCCGTGACAGTTCAAACACAGACCTCTGAACATACATGCAGTGGGATGAAGTCCTAGGGCAGACTACCTACAGATAAACACACTCACAGACAAAAAAACCAAACCCTAAGTACCTACTGCAATTTGCAGACCTGAATTAACTGTACGGCTTCGGAAGATGTCTTCCTACATTGTATAATAGGCATCTGAAAGGCTTTAGTCAGTATACAGATGTGGGCAAAAAGACAGAAAACCCATGAGGGTTTGTGAGGAAACTACATACAGAGGATGTTTTGTAATTCTCATTTTTTAGCAACATAGTCTCTCCTGTACTGCCACCATCAATTCATTTTGGGATGAACTGGAAAGTCAGAGAAGAGCACTAAGGAAGATAAGGGGCCTTAAAACCACTGTCACACAAAGTTACAAAGTCAGTCAGAAAACACTTGAGGATGAAGGAGGACAGGATAGAAATACCGGGTGACTTAAGAGAAGACCTGGTTCACAAATGAAGAGACTAAGAAATAATACTGGCAATCCAAAACCCGTATCAGGAAACACTTTCTGTTTGTACATGAGATTCCAGAAATTCCTCTGGAAATTCAGTTCAGTGCTCAACAATCCTCCCTGTCAGCAAGCTTTGCTTAGTGCCTGACCTGAGCTTCCTACATGCAGTTTAAAGCATACTATTTCTTCTCCTAGCACTGATGGAGAGGACAGACGTCTCAGTTAGTCCTTCCATTCTGGCAGTGGGATGCTTGAGACCAGATGTCGTTTCATTAGAGGCCTTACCCATGTGAGCAGAGTAGAAAGACTATCTGAGGTGTCCTCAAGATGGTACTCCTCATTTCTTCATATACTGTGATGTTTGTTCCTCTTCAAACAGCATGGCATTGTTGACTGCTGTATGCTTTCTGGACCATTATCACTGCAAGATCTTTTCTGTATACCAGCTGCCTAGGCAGTTGTGTCTCGTTCTGTATTATGTAGATGATTACTCCTATTTTCAAACATCTATCCACATTTCTCCTTATTGACATGGATCCTTTCAGACAGTTTCTCTAATTTGTAAAGATCATTTTGAATTCTAATGGTGTCCTCCAACATGCTTGCAGCTCTTCCCAGCTTGTTGTTGCCTGCAAATTTAATAAGCATGTTCTCTATTCTATCAGAGAGTTCATTACTGCAAATGCTGAATGCTACCAAACTGCCAAATACACACCCTGTGAGCAGATGTTTCACAGGAAAAAGTCTCATAGGGACCACCGACAGCTTTACTAGGGATAAATGACATCTACTGCTTCTCCATTCACAAAGGCTGTTATCCTGTCATTAAAGAAAATTAGATTGATCTGACCTTGACAAATATACATTGGGCCTTATTCCTTTGCCCGTGTGGCTATAACAGTATTAAGAGTTGTTGCAATTAATAACGCGTTACAGAAGCAATAATAAAAGTCCAGTTTCTTACAACAACTTCTGTTTTTACATAGGAAATGGGTACTAACTTGGGTGGGGTAAGAAAAGGCAAGAGCAAGGGATCTTTCTTTTTGCGCCTCCCTGAAACACGCGGCATTTGTTGGCCATCACTGGAGGCTTATGTTGGGGCAACTCTGGGATAGATGGACCCTGAGTTTGACACAGTGCAGAAATTGTTCTAACACAAAATAATTCATAGTCTCTTCTGCAATTTGACATAAACCTGGAAAACACCACGTGGAATGCTGCATATTACTCTTTATATGCTATAATTCTTAAATTCCTCAGAATTACACAGGAAGCTGCTCTCACACAACACACTACAGATTAAAGACAACACCAGAAATTTTAGCTAAATTTGCCTCAGAAAAAGATGCTTTATTTGCAACAGAAGGCTGCATGTCTAATTGGAAAGATTTTGAACATCTTTCAAATTAGATGTTGAGCATAGATGCTGACTGAACAGTACAGGGATTCTGTCGCAACACGTAAAAAAACCCCAAAATCATACTCTGCCCCTAGGATAAAGGCACACAACTCTGCAGCCATAGGAAGAGAGGCGCATCTTAGCATTTGAGAAAAATAACCCCAAACTAAGGCAGTTAAATATGTTAAGTGTTTCATGTATTTATAAGGCAGAATCAAGGTTCAACAGGCATCACAAGAAAGACAAGTCCAAACCCTTGTTGCCTTCAGTACAACCACAGAGCAACTTCAACAAAGAAAATGCTCTGTTTGCACAACTGCCTCAAGAAATAGACAAATGCACTAGAACACAAACTCCATGTCGATGTGAATTAACTCTCTCCACATTACATGCTATGTGCTGTAGGATCTGGAGGACTGCCTCTGCTGTGCACCTCTGGGTCTTCTGAAGGCTGAAAGCAGCCCTGGCTATGCTCACAGAATGCATATATGGGCAATTTAGTTACCCACAAGCTCAGACAGCATCTTTTACTCACACGCACTTAATGATTTAGCATGAAATTCCCTTTATGTTATTCAGCAGCTTATTTTTCTATGGGTCACTCCCTTCCACAAATCAAGTTCCATTTTCTCTTGACTGCTGAAGCGCATCTGTGGTAACATCAGATGTTTTCACAGACATTTCAGACTTGAGACTTACGAAAACCACCATAGTTTGGTTTATGCAGTACAAAAGTATTTCGCTGCTCTCTTTGTTTTTAAGAGCACCCAGAGACAATTTTTTTGCAAAGATCCAAAAAACAAACGTCCAACCCATAAAATACAGCCCCTCCAACTTGAACTCTGGCTGAAAATCAAGAAGGGCATATTTCAGCCATGAAACAAACTCATAAAATGCTGAAAACAACAGGTTATAACCAAAGAACTTTGTGTAATCCCTGATAAATTGTGTGTAATGGAGCATAAAAAAGTATGTTGAAGTCTATATACAGCATATATAAACGACAAGCCAACAGGTCCATTACCTGTTATGCCAAACGGGAGAAAAGGGAGCCTTTCCAGCTTTTGGACTACCCCCACCATCTTCCCAAGAGCCATACTAAACCCTCTGTAGTTAGCATGCCAAGAATAAGAACACTGTGCCAGGATAAGGCATCCCTGTCCTTTACATGGGAATAGGAAAATATTTTCTCTGTTTCCCGCTTCAGATTGTATGGATTTCCCCCCTGCTACTATACACTCCTCCTGCTTAGTAATGTCCTATAAATCTTGTCCATTCACCACATTTGATAAGACCACTTCTCTAAAGGTTTTTTTGCATCCTGGAACTACTGAAAGCTGCTCTTTGATGCTAAACAGGATTAAAATACACAGCCACCTTCTTCCTATCAATATTTTAACAGGTTTTGACATTTCACAAGATTTTCACCACTCATCACTCAGTTCTTCCAATGAACCTTCTCTCTTATAGAAGAAATGCTAAGTACAATATACCTACATACGCCCTCCTCACTTCCAAGCTATGGGGTTTTTTTCAAACACAAAGATCAAAATCCTTTCTGAAACCAATGCACGGCAAGCTTGCATTTACCTCAAAAGAGAAAACTTCAGTTTCAAGTTTGAAAACCAAGGAAAAAAACATTTCTGCTCTACATACAGCCCCACACAAAATCAAGAGCTTGGTGACACTCACATATCCCACCCACACAAGCTACTGCACCCTACCTGCTAGGCACAGCTGTGCTAATGCCAGGACTCAAAATGGTTATTACAGATAGAGTTTTCAGAGGCAAAAGACCTACATGAGTAAAGCTGCTGAATATTTCCTGGCCTCTTTAAAACCCCTTTTCCAAAACAACCTTTAACAGAAGTAGCACAACAACAGTTGCAGTAACAGTTGTAGTAAATTTGGCTAAAAATAAATCCAAACAGAGGTACTGTGTGCTCTGATACCTAAGTACAGAGGCTCAAGACTCATCACCCAACATGGCAATTAACTTGCAGGGGCTTTTATCACTCACCTTTGAGGTAAACCAAAGTAATCACATGTAAAGAGAGTTTATAATAAGGTGTTTTTTAAAAGGCAGCAAAAGCAAGCAGAAACTGCCTTCTTTTTAAATTTGCAGTATTAGCAAGTGCTAACAATGGACTGAATAAGGTCCTTTCTTAAGGCCATGGCCACATCAGCTCAAGTAGAGTAACTGCAGGTAGCAGAGCCAACTGAGTCCGAACTTCTTGACACAGAGACTTTACCCAGAGTACCAACTCAGAACAGTCACCTTCGGTGCCATGAACCTCTGTTGGAAAATGGTGGTATTTCCATTTGCTTTTGTTTTTAACCAGGCACTATCTCCATGTCTCAATCCAATTTTACAAAATAAATTCCTGGAAGTTGTACTGTTAATTTCTGGAGGGGGGAGGGAGAAGGGGGGAGTAATTCATGCAGGGAAGGGCCATCAGAAAAGTGCAGGAGGACTGCAAGTTCATCCCAGCCTGTACTACGTGAAATGGAATATGTTCTGTAATTATTTCTTTTTAATACTATGTGAGTGCCCCTTCTTATGAAGGTTTAATGTTACCGTGTATCAGAGAAAGCCCAAATGAAACTGACGTTCAAGGCAAGGTCTAGCATTGCAGGCTACAATACATATACATATGTAAAGCCATTGTACACTATGAAATAAACTTTGGTTTAATTCAGTAATCATACATCAGTAAAGTGTGCAAGGCAAAAGGAATTTCTATGTCTTCAAACTTTCAGAAAGCGCCCTACAGTGTTTTCACAGCAACAAAATAAATGAGATTTGTCTTTGGCATAGACAAAGCCCTGATTCTCATAAGGGACTAAATACAGCATTCAATTAAAAGTACACCACTGCTTTTCAGCTACTGATACATAAAGATAAGACATCTTACCAGAGAAAAAGCATCAGTGAACAGATGCCTTCCCCCCCCCCCTTTATAAACCAAACATGTTCATCATCAAAAAGGCTACTAACATTTTGAGCAAACAAATTTCATACTCTCGGCTGTTCACAAAAACGAGCTTCATCATCACAGTATCATTCTAAAGCATTGATGTAAAGAACAGATAATCAAAGAAACAAAAAAGCATCCCTATTACCACTTCATTGCTTTTTACAACTGCTCAGCTAAAACACTGAAAGGCTCCAGCAGACCTCATGCCTTTCATCCATCTGACGTCAGTACTGCTAGTAGCAAGCAGCAGCACAGCAAACCATATTATTTTATCAGTTTCCTGACACTCCTTTCCATCTGCAAAGAACGTTACCATCACTACTATAGGATATTTTAAATGTCTTTACAACACAGCAGCCTCTGCAAATAGTCACAACTGATTAACATCTGGGAATAAACGCAACTAACTTGCAACTAGATTTGGAAAGTAAAGAGCAAGCTTTACTATGATTGGCAGTGAGCTAGTAACAGCAAGGGAAGATTACCTGTACAGAATGACTGGATGAGCTGGGATCCAGCAAAACACATTTTAATGTACTTAGGGGCAGATATTCATGAGCAAAACCCCAAATCACACTAATGAAATAGGAGTCTGCATCCTGGGAATCAAGAGGCCCAGAAAGGGATTCAGAGGTCATTGTGGAGGACTGTGTAACCAGCTCAGTGCTATGGGTAAAAGGGCTAAAGTGCCGTTGTACTGGGGAGAGATGGGCCCACTGCACTTCTTCGCCCTGGTCCCTTGACTTTAAAAACCATACTGAAAAGTCTGGACAATTAGTGAAGAACTATAAATATTATCTCTGATCAGAACAATCAAGACCAACCTATTTGTATACAATGAAATGGACAAACTTTCAGCTTGTCTAACTCCTACACTCTTAACTTGCTTCTCAGGGAGATTGCATTAATTAGCAGGAGTCTCCAGCCTAGCTGACACAGGGTACAACATCCAGCGTCTGAACACCCAAATTGCACAAACTAAGCTTGAAACAAATACAGATTTTTAGAAGTAATGATTACTTGCCACTTTCACAGATCACATAGAAGATGGGTAAATTCTCTACCATTTGGTCTTCAAATCATGATTTGATAGCATCTTGAAAGCTACATCCACAGCTGTTAAAAGTAGATGCAGAAATTACTAACTGAAATTATATAGCTCGTGCTATGCAGGTCAGAGTAGAAGACTATACTGGTCTGATTTCTGGCCTTGAAATCTATAAATCTACATTGAAGGCAAAATTTTAAGCAGGTATTTTTACTGGTTTTCCATATCACCAAGCCAATAAAAGCACACTCTGCCCCACAGAAAGTGGATTAAATATATAAGACCCTCAACATTTGCTGCTGTGACAAATAACTTACATGGACACTTAAACAAAGGAACTGCCTTGTGATGGCATGAGAGTAACTGCGGCTATGCAGCTGTGTCTGAATGACGTGAACGGCAAGGGAGACTGCTTAGCCATAAAGAGCAGCACTAAGGGGATTAAACAAGGAGCCATGGTGTAGAGGCAAAAGTCAGAGCTTACACCATGGTCTTCAGGCAAGCTGTGGTCTTCATGACTCCAGGATGTCCCTGGAGACTGACAACATCCTCAGAGCTGTTTGAGAGCAAACCCCAGAGCAAGCTTGTCTGAAGTTGCTACACCACAGCAGCCACCACTCACTGAAGGCTAGGAGACAACACCAGCAAAGGATTACTATGTATATATGCTGTTCTTACATCCTCCATGGGTCTCTGTAGTGACCATTGCCAGACAAGGGATTTGGAGCTAGGCAGACCTTTGACCTAGCACTGATACTGGCTGATGAATGATGTTAGCTTTAAACAAAAAAGACAAATGATGATGCTGTGACCTGTTGAAGGCAGTTACCCAAACAAATTCACATCCCTCCTCCAAGTGCTGGAGCTAAAAAGGGCACAGCTATGAATGCAGAAAAAGATCTGTTGTCTACTCTATCCATAGTGTTTGCTCCCACAGCATCCTTAATGTCTGCAGCATTCAGTTACAAGCAGGCAGCACTTAGATATCTTATAGAAAACTGCAGGATCCATTTATACCTGAATTTTATGTATATGATGGGTAACGACACCAAAAATAAAGCTGCACAATAACTGTGGTTAGTATTTCAGCCTGTTCCTTAATGATGTAACCACATTGCCTCAGGCACAGGGGTTTTCCTAAACGACACTTTACATATTGTTTTCACTGATAGAATTTGCGAAGCTAGTCAAGGTAGAAGTGCAGAAAATTAGTGTTTACCTGTGCTGCAATACCTGGATCCGATAGTACCAATGACACATAATCACCATATGCAGTGTCTGGGGAGAGGCACGCAAACAAGAAACCAGGAAGCAGAAACAGATGCAAGGCCACAGTGGGGAAGCCTCAGGTCCAGCTTTTGGAATGGGACTCTACTTCCCAGCTCCACAAACTGTTTTCCAGACTTGCACAACAGCAAGCGTGTCCCACAGGGTGGCCTGGAGCAGCTGTATTTGGAGCTGAGCTGTGGTTGAGGCATCACTCAGGTTACAAAGCAAAGAGCAGCTGAATCAAGGAGTCAAGCCTGTTGCGATACTGCCGGGTCCACGGAACACAGAGCAGTGACAGCAGGCAGCAGAGCTGGGGCACAAGGGAAAAAGCGCTCTTCTGTCCAAAACCTCCAGACAGCAGTTTGGGTGCAATGCAAAAATCGCTGGCAAAACAGCTCACTGAGAGCTGTGCGTCTAGAATGGCCATCGGTGCGCTTCCCAGCCTTCAGAATTATCAACATCCCACCTTCCTATTTTCTTTTTTGATGCATCTCCTCAATCCAGTTAGCATCCAAGTAACATGGTCAATTGGAAAAGCATGTAGATCTGTATGAATCAGAATAGTTAAGGTTGGAAAGGACCTTAAACATCAACCAGTCTCAACCCTCCTGCCATGGGACACCTTCCACTAGTGCAGGTTGCTCAAAGGCCCATCCAGCTTTGCCTTGAACACTGCCAGGGATGGGGCAGCCACAGCTTCTCTGGGCCACTCATGACATGTATACCTTTTGGATGCAGAGCAACTATCTCTTACAAAGGGCAGGGCTGCCTTGAGTTAGGGTCTTTGCTCAGTGGAGCTGGTGAGAGCCAGAAACCTGCCTTCACCAGCCCCTACTCACTGCTGCAAACTTCCCCTACCCCCTCAGACAAAAAGCCAAGTTTATCCTTAGAAACCAAAAGGTGCAAATTGTTTGTTTATCATGTATCACTTCACAGGTAGATGGCCTAATTCTGCCTTACTTCTTTTGCTTCTACAAGGTCACTTTTGGTTTTCTTCCTTAAGCCCTTTGAAATTCTTTGCAAGACACACAAAGATCTATTTCAGTTAGAAAAGACTTTGGATGGGTCACCGAGTCTCTTCCTTTGGCTAATGGAAGCTGTGCCCAGGACTTCAAAAACAAAGCCTGATTTTTAAAGAAAAGCAGCCAACAAGGAAACATGTTGCTGATGATTCCTGATGACAGGATTGATTTTTCCTGGTTTTCTCTGCATTTCTTTTCGAGAGAGGATTCTGTTGCTGTTGTTTTTTGTTTTATTAGAGTAAATGACATATTTCCACAAGCCAGCAAAGAGCACCTTTTAGTTGACAATCGAACTGAACATTAAATGAAATCTGCAAGGCCATTTTTCCCCATGCACAATCAAAAGCTGACAGACAGGGAAGCACAGAGAGCATTATAACAAAAATAACCAAGGAAAGCCAAAAAACCCACAAGCGAGCTGAGGAGAAGGTGTAAACCAGCGATCCTGAATCAGCTGCGAGCTGCTTTAATGGAATTAGGGTCACCCTGACAGAAACACAGGCAGATCACAGAGAAAATTTAATAACTTCTTCCTGCAGCCTCTAAGAGCTGGGGAGGATTTGGAAGCGCTTTCTGCCAAATGAGCATCGCTGCATTCACACGCACGTGCCCTTTCCTGCTCACCTTCTCCTCTCAGCACCCCACCAGAGTGGTCGGCACCCACCGCTCCCATCCCGCTGGCAGGCAGGCATGCAGTGAGCCCCTCTTTTTCTGACACGCTGCCACATATTTAACCTTTGGATACCCCTTCAATTGCTCCGCTCTGACATTATTCACACCTCCCACGAACTCAATTCCAGGAGAGGCATCGTGGTGCACGCCCAGCGCTAATTCTGCTAGGTGATACATATTCAATCTGGTTTATCTCAGGCGTTAACATACAGGTATCTGCCAGCTGCCTAATTGTCAGGAAGCTACAGCAGCAACCCTGTGTTGTGACAACAGCAGCTCCAAAGCCCAGGCAGAGAAGGTGGAGAAACCTAGTTGTGGATGCTCCTGAGCACCCAGCCATGAGGCACCTGCTGCCAGGCATGCGGCAGTGCCCAACCCCAGCCCTCCCTTCCTTGCCCTCATCACTGTTCCTATAAAAAGCAATGCCGGGGACTGACTCCAGGAGTTCCAGGATAACCCTGTTCTAATTATCTCACTGCTTTTAATTGGGGAACTGTAGGACTGCTTTGCAGATACAGAGCCTACGCATCCCTACACTGCCTCTAAGCAGCACTGCAATAGGGAAAAGGAAGAATCAGTGAAATCTCAGGAACAGCCATATTGCATCAGGATTCCATGTAAATAAACAGACTTCAACTGGAGATAACAGGAAAACTTAGGGGATCAAAAAACAGAACAAGAAGCATATTGGGTGCTCCTTCAACAGCATCCCTCTCTAGCTTTCACAGTAAGCTCCAGTGTGCTTGTGTGATCATATCTTCTCCTTGCTCTTCACTTCTTTCCTGAACTAGGACTCCTCAGTGCCATATTCACTACTGTATTTGCCTGCCTGCATCACTGATGGCAGAACATGAAATATGCAGGGTTTGGGGCTGACTTTCCCCCCACCTCACAGAGGCACGGAGCAGGTCCTTTCACACACCTCACTGCCAATGAGATTTGGAGGCAAGATTCAGTGAAGTAAGGTAATGAAAAAAGCTGTAAGTCTCCAAAATACACAAAGCACTTTCCGTCATAGGAAACCTTTGGTTAATCTAGGGTGGCTGTGGTAGTTAAAAGATCACCATCCTCTAGATTTGCCTTCCAGATTAGGAAGAAGTAATTCAGTCTGCGCCAGACAAAAAGGCACACATACAGATCTGCTTGCTTCTCAACACAGAAGATGTGCCTCCACATCTGAGACAGCAATATTTGGATCTAGGCCTGTGAAATGGAGCCAGCTTCATTGAATTTAAGCATGTGAAAGTATTCCACAACATTAGCAAACCATGCCTACTGCAAGTTGTCCTCAGGACAGGAACTGTCCTGGGACATTTCAGGCTCCACCAGCTTCTGAATACCAGATGGAGTGATGCTTCTGTCTTGCAGGGGCTAGGACAAAGATAGCAAACCTTGGGGAATTTTTATACAACTCAGAACATTAAACATATACCTCTCTCTGCCAGACTCCAAAATGGGCTACAATGTGCAGAGAAAGTGATCTGAATAAGCATCTTCCAGCAGCACCAGTAACCAGGGAAGAAAGCTGAGGAAGGAGACAGCAACTGCCTCCCATGTAACTGGGCAGCTCAGACTCATACAGACTGCAAGCTGATCTGCTGCCTGTGCAAGTCATCCCTAGTGACAACAAAACCAGTGAATTTCTCTCTTTCTTCACATCCCCCCTTCACTCTTCTCTCCAGCTTCTCTAAATTTACTCCTTCCCATTCAGTCAAGGACATTTAGGACCCCCAGTCTGTTTTTTCCACTCAGCTAGGCTCCTACCAAAATGAATGAAGATTGCCTTCAACTTTCACATAATTACATCTTAATTATAAGCCTGGTGACTAAAGCTGGAGTGAGAAGCAGATGGTTGGTGGCAGCTCAGGAGGCGCATCACGATCACCTCTCTGCTCCGACTCAAGCGTCCCAGGAGCCCTGGGTTCCTTCAAAGGCATGGAATGTTCACAACTGCCAGAGTCTGCAACAAATGTGCAAATGTTTGAACACTGAAAAACTGGTTCCTGGTTAAAATAAAGGGGGCGGAGGGCTGCACAAATACTTGGGGGTAGCCTAGCAAATACACCCAAGTTACAAAAACCAAGACTAGGCAAAGAACCCACAAGGTTACTGCATACACTCTGCATAACTCATTCAATGAGAAATTCCTACTTTGAGGTATTTTCAGCAGTACACCATCAGCCAAGTCTCTCTCCTTTTGCCTGTCCACAACTGTTTTGTGCACAGTGTTCTCCTTGGCCTATATGGGGCTAACCAAAGCCAGTCACCGCAGCACTGCAAGACTATCAGAACAGGCACGGACACACCACCTTTAAAGCATGACTACAAGGAAACATTCCACTCCAGTTCTGCTGAAAGGGAGCTGTAGGAGAGCTACACACGAAGGTAAAAACTCGCACCCTTTCCCCAACAGCTCTCAATCACCCACTGACTTGGGAGAGATGTCTCAATACTACACAAATTACAAGAGCTTATAAAAGAACAAGGAAAATAAAGTAACAGAGATTACCACTTCTCTGTTCCTCTGCCCCCAAGTTTCTTTACTTATCTGTACATGCTAGAAATCAAACTGTCAGGTTTTTGATCTTGCAGCTACTACAGAAACTCTTCCTGCGCTTGAATAGATTTTTCTGTCAGCCTAGTGCTAGGTTTTAGCTCTATCTGTGCCCCTTTCACATACATACTGTTTACCTCCATTATGCACATCTGAAAATAAGACATTTGAGGGGGTTATCCCTTAGTCTTCAGTGTTTTCAGTACAAACGAAGAAGGTTTAATACTTGTGGAAAGAAATTTTGCAAGGTATTCGAGCTTTCCAAAACAAAACGTTACTTACTGTCCGCTCCTGCTAAAGGCAGCATCAAGCAGCAGAGGATGGCTGCTGGCACAGTGAGTACTTGGACGCAGAAGTTAGGCACCATATTCCAAAGCAGAGCAAGTCCTCTTCAATCTGAGGCAAGTGGTCAGTACATCCAGTGTTACAGACACAGACTTACTCCTGCAAACCAAAAGAGGAAAAGTATGAAACATAACACACAGATTAACTTCCACTATACCAAACTACATTGTAAAGACAGTTACAGATACTTTAGAAGTGACATTTAACCATTTTTCCTGCTTGAGCAGTGGAGCTCCACGCTGATGTCCCCTAATCCAAGAAGCTGCTTTCAAGGATCACAAGGCACAATGCATGCCCATCTCAAAGTTTATCTTCATGTCCAGTCTCCATTTTGCCCCATTAATACATCCTTTAGTTGCTCCTACTCACAACAAATAGTTCTGAAGTTGCATGTTACAATACAAGAAATAGTCTTAAGCTCATGTAACTCTTCCTTGTCCATCTTTCCAAGAGAGACATGCATGACTGCATATGCTTGTGGTCAATTGCATGTTAAGTGTAGCTTGGCCCATCCAGCTGAGCTGGTGCACAACAGTCTTGATGGGTCCAAGCAGAAGAAACAGAAGCTGAACTGAATCAGCTGCCAGTTCACAGGGCTGCCAGAGCCACAGTAGAAGGTTATTAAGAAAAGTGTCTATGAAGAAAAGTTTCAGTCAAAGCAAACACCTAAGCTTCAACCTCCCCAAAATGGAGAGAACTGCGTAAATGACTGAGGATTTGATATTCCTTCTCCAAAATAAAACAAATTATCTTGGAAGTTGGCTTAACTCAGGAATTTGCTTGGATGTAGTAGAAATACAGAAAATTCCTTGAAACCCAACCAAAAAAGGCAGCAAGAAAAATCACTATTTTGGTACATCTGCGGCTTCATCTTTTCATGAGAATAGACTGACTTCACTTTCCCCTGTCAGTCCAAGGTCTGCCTGTTGAGATTTTAAAGGAGCTTGCAAGCCCCATTTCCCTCAAAGGGACAACACTCAGGAGGGACAGGAGCTCACTCCTTCAGTGCTGGGCATCTCAACACAAGCTCAAGAGTCATTCAGAAGTTGACAAGATTTCCTTCACTAACCTGCAAAAGGTTGCTGAAAAGTTGCAACACAGCACTGATGGTGAAAAATCACATGCTGGCAAATGCCAGCCCAAGTGGACCCCCTGAGTATCCTTGAAGCATAGTATCTGCAAGTGTACAGGCCGTGCATGGCGCAACTCACGCTCATATTTGTGTTGGCAGATGCTCAAGACTGCTCTAACAAATGTATTTTGGCATTTAGCTAGATTTTTGGAAGAATGGTGTTTTTTGTTTGCTGTTTTTTGGTGGTTTTTTGTTGGGGCTTTTTGAGAACCACTGAGCTTTTGATGGAAGCGAGTATCACGTCAGGAACACATTTACTTCTGACAAAAACACAGCGCTCAAAGAATGGCAGCAACCACAGTGCCAAGGGAAATCTGCAAGAAATCTCAAGAGAATCCACCTAAACAAATATTAAATGTTGCTAACAAACAGCAGATCATGATTCTCCTCCATTTTGTTACTGTATTTGCACAGTAAATCATTTCACGTGGTATATCATATAACAGAGAAATCCTTTTTATGCAGTGTCTTCTACAGCCAAGACATCTGAAAATACTTTACAAAATAACCTAATTCTAACCTAGATGCAGAGAGAATAGTGATCATTTCATCCTGCTTTTATTATCTCAATGAGAAAGCATAAATCCGAGTAAGCTCAGCAGCAAGATTCTGAACACTGCAGAAGAGGCTCTTCATATCAGCCGCACACTCAGTTCTCTTTGTTGCTCTCCCACCTCCATATCCTCATTCATCTCTTGCCAAAGAATTACTAAAAGCACCATTAACATGCCTTACACTGCAGAGACAGATACAGACAGTTGTATCTGTATAGCTGCATAAGCTCTATTCCAACAGGAAACTCCATTCAGTCCCCAAGCAGTTTGCCCTCTGTTAGCCAGTTCTCCAGATACAGTCCACATGGGAACGGGAAGAAGTGCCTGGATTAAGAACGAAGATTAGGTTTCTAAATTCTGCATGTACAGAAAGTACTAATTTGCGCAGCCCAGAGAAGTGAACTCACTGAAGCACACTTTAAGCAGCATTACATCTGGCCTAACAGCAGCCAGAATCTTAAGAGGCTACTCTTCCTGGGGGAAGGAGTGGAAAAAAAACCCAAACCACCCCAACAAAGGTTGAAATTACTGTTTCAGAACTAATGATGTGTCAAACTCTCTCAGCTTAGGACAGAGAACAAGTTTTACAGGTGATGCTGAAAACATCTTAGGTATGTATCAGACCAGACTGGGGATGAATAGCTTTCAGACAGCTTTTCCTCTTTCATTCACTTCCATTTACAACAAAAGTGCCGGGTCTAATGGTATACCTTGAGTGCAGATTGCTCAGAAGTCACATGAATGGCACCTCCACAGCCCTCATTCAGGAGTAACTTTCAGAAACACAAAAACCTCAGCTAAAGAATAGGTCTGTCGCTCAATTTCTCTCTTCTTTCAGCCAATGTGATCGAGCTTCTCTCCAGTTTCAAGCTTGACAGATTTATAACTTTCCTCTCAAGCCCATGAGATACATACAACATGCATCATGCAAAACTGATGAATTATCAGTTACCCTGCCAGATGCTTTATAGACTTAATCTTTTAGCAACTGCTTAGTGCTCTATAATAACTTACCATCTGGTAGAAATGACAGATTTTCTTACGCAAGACAGCTGTCTGTCCCTCCAAAGTTAATAGAGCACCTTTGGCCCTTAACGGGATCAAACTTCACCACTTCCTCTTTCCACAGTTGTTCTGCCTATGGAATAGTTGTCTGCCTTGAATATTTAAAGCCCTTTAAATTGGAAAGTTTTAAAATTTTATGAATCTCAGTAACTGTCATTCTCTTCTGAAACTGAAAACATGAAAAAGCCTTTTCCAGTGGTTCAGCGCTCCCATTTTTAGAAGCAAGGTGCTCAACCCCAATAAGACAACCCAATATTCATAGCAAGGCAATAGGGTGCTAGCTGAAGCTCAGTTAACCCTTAGAAGGCCACTGTTACTCTGATAGTTCTGCATGGCTGCCTTGAACCACTGCTAAGGGCTTCCTTTCCTGGGGCACAAGTGCAGCCTAACACAGAACTTATCTATAAACCAAATACTGTTGGTAGATCTTGGTAACAAACACAGAATCAGTATTGCTCTAACAAATACAATCACTATGAGTTACCAATATTGGTAACAAAATCAGAATCAGTAAAATCAAGTCCAACAGCAACCAACCAACTAACGCTCTTCAGAAAGTGCGCCTTTTGCCCCAGCCACTCATGCTGCTTCAGGCTGTTCTCTCTTGCATCTGGAATCCTCTCCTGTGCACTTCCATTTGAAGGCCTCTTTTAATCTCATTGCTTTGGCTACCATCTCACAATTAACTGCATTTGGGAGCCCAGACACTGCAGAAGAAGGTTTTTCAGAAATACACATACATTCTCATTGCTACGTCTGCATCTGGTCCTGGCAATATTATAAACTCCAGACCGCGTAACCCAGAAGGAGGTTGAGGCTAACGAAGCACTCCAGATGGCTTAGCAAAAACAGCTTTGAGTTTAGCAAGCTTAACTCCTGCCTCTGCTCCAAACTCAATCTTAGAACTACCGAGAGCTAGTTTGGCAGAAAACTAGAAAGCAGGAAAGCACAACAGAGAAAAAAAATAGCAAACTTCATTTAAATATAGCTGATTCTGCCGTGGGGCAGGTGGATGGAAAACAGGCAGTCTTGAGAACATTTCTGAAACCTACATGGCTTGATTCTTTCAGACAAGCAGAAAAAGCTGGACTCATTTAAAACAGAGCCAAGAATACCAACAGCTCATATGGTACTAGGAAATACTGGCAATAAGTATGTCTCATAGGAGACAGCAAAGAGATTAGAAAAAGCAGTTGACTTTAAAGAGTCAGGAGGAATTTCAAACCAGCACTGAATAGCTTATGTCCTCCATGAACTCTTCTGGAAGCTAACTGAACTGAAGCAAGTGTCATGTGGGTCACTAGCCATGGTGAAGAAAAGCATCCCCAAAGTAAGCCCGCCGGTGCCAAACGGGGGACAAAATTACTGCACTAAAATCACTTTTTAAGTTAAAACTACTTTACAACCCAAAGTATCTAACAAGTCAGCACAAAAATGTTCCCTCCAGGAACCCCCATACATCCACAGAACTGCCAGGTTCAGCTGTGTGCGTGACAGCTCACACTGCATTTGCTGTGAAAGGCGGTTAAAAGACTCTCTAAACTTCAAGGACAGGAAGGTAAGCCCAGTGCCTAAACAATGGCCTCATCTGACCTGAAGACATTAGAGCATCTTTCCATAAAGGAATCTGAAACAACTGTATTTGCTGTTCAACCTGAGCCCAAGGATGGAGGTCAGAAAATACCAAATGGACACCATCCAGCCGACAGTAAACAAAGTGCTAAGCTTACACCAGCTTCTCCCAGCTCTACTGCATGTGCACAGCACATAATGAAACCAACTTTCCTTCTGGACACCTACCCACAGCCCTGTATTTTACACAAATACCTGAAGGGGAACCAGTGATCCAGAGGGACTCAATCACCACAATACTTTGGCGTGTCACACAAATGATGGTAATCGAGAACTGACCTAGCAAGCAGGGGTCACATGCCACGCAAAAGCAATGAAGCAGCTATCTGTTCTATTAAAAATGAGAACAATAATTGCTACAGCCCAACTGCTTCACTCTGCATATAACACCTCATCTGTGCTCTGAAGGAGAAAGAGGAAAACCATGATGCACCATATAATTCAAGATCATCATATTGCACACATTAAAAGTTGGAGCAGCACAGTTACATGCAAGTTAATGACTTCTGAATGTTTCACTTCACTACATTAGTATTCCTTTAGCATAGATTTCTTTGTGCTTTTCTGCGAGAAATATAATATAAAGAGACTTGGGGAGTACAGCAATATGGCCAAAAAAGACAAAATGAGTCTCATTTCACTCCAAACTCCCACATGCAGGAACATATCAGAGAGATTCAGTGGGGAGATATATGAAGATGGCAACACTAGCACAGATTTAGGGGGAAACTTCAGATGAAACTGCAATACAGTAAAAAGGCCAAAAGCTAAAGCGACTGCTACGTGAGCAAAGGTATTATCCCCAGGACCCCAGTGTGAGCAGACCTAGAGCATCAGATTGAAGACTCCAACCATCTGGAGAGAAGGGATGAGCAAAGCAATTCAGGAACTGTGAGGGATAAAAATCCCTGTCAAGTCACAAGCACTAGACAGACTGGCTAAGCAAGATGGGTATTTGATAACCATCTCTAAGTACATGAAGGATACAAACACCATGAAAGAAGCAGAGGAGTATAATTAGCCATGGGCATATAACTGTGAGTAATGGAATGAGACAGAACAAAAGAAAATGTATGTTGAATATTCTCAGCAAATACTCAAAGAAAAAGGAAAAAACAAAACTAGGAGACAGAACAGAACCCAACAGGAAAATATTTCATCATCTATTTGGATGGAAATTAAAAACTGAGTGGAAAAAAAACACACTCCAAAATATCCCATAAGAGGGGAGTTAACTGAATTGGGGGGTAACTGAACAGAGGCAGATTGGTATGGGGAAATATACAGAACAGCAAGAATGATTCAGGAGTACTTCAAAAAGATTCTTCTTATTTTGGCAAAGCATTGCAAAAACAAGTGTGAAGACTTCAGCAGCAAGCTGGCCCAGCTACAGATCTCTGTGATCCTGAACACACAATCACAACTTGACCCAATGAGAGATGCAGGGGGAAAGAGAAGCTTTTAAGCAGGATGCAAGCACAGCTTGGATATTCCTGACAGCCTTATTAGCTACATTTGCTTCTGAAGATATTAATTGCTGAAGTTGTCATTGCCTGGCGACAATCCTAGATAAAAAGGAGTACTTTTTTCCACTGGAAAAAGGATTATGAAGGGCCCTGTTAAATAACTATGGTCGTAAGTCAAAACATCACTTAAAATATACATCAGCCTTGAGCCTCACAAGCCCAGCCATCACTCACAGAGAGCACTAAATACAGGTCGCTGTAGATCACCCTACCCAAGTGTATACGCTCTTAATGCCTGCTGTAAACTCTCCTTAGAAGAAGTAAACTATTGCATATTGCTCTTTCAACAGAGGTCTTTTACATTTACAGAACAAGCCCAGAAATGGAACCAGATGCATGGATTAAAGATGCAGGGCAGGAGAAAATCCTACAAAAATTAGGAAGAAATTCAGCTACTCCTTAGCTATCAGCAAACTCCAGTAATGTGAAGGATTGCGCTTATGAGTCACCTCTTCCACAAAGCAAGTCCTGTGCTGTTTCTACAATTCACTGTACACGCGACAGTATGTTTTTAATACAAGTGACCATACCATTAGAGGCATGCATTCAGCACAAGGGTGTAAAGTTTAAAAGTACAACAGACTAAGTTCCCTCCTCTAAATCCCAACTCTCTGGCATCAAGTTCTGCACATCCAGGGTGTGGAACAGAAGATTTTAAACTAAAGAGAGGCTGAGAAATACGGTCCTCCTGGGCTTGCTGCTTACAACACACTGCAGCTGACTGCTATTTACTGTACAGCTGTGGTGCTGTTATCCCTACATCTGTCTCCAGCAATGCCAAACATACTGGTTCTGCATCTCTCAGACTGACTAATTTTAACCAGAACAGCAAGAATGCAAATGACTGTTCAGATGAGGGTTAATCTATCCTTCCTTCCCTGCCAGGATTTGCATGGTGTCTGCTGGCTTAAGACCAAACTAAATTCTAAATCAATCCTAGTTCAAAACTAAATCAGCTTCTTATTTTTAAGAATGGTTTTGCTCCATTCTTATGTCTACTCAGCTTTGTCAGCAGTCTCAGCACAGAAAGTTTCCAGAGACCTCCTGGAATCTGAACAAACTATAAATTCATTCTCTGGCTTGGCCATTTCAAGCAATTACTGGGACAGTTTTCTTTTGCAGAGTCCATGCAAACTGGACCCTATGAGAATATGATCTTTCAGGAATTCTATTCCTCCCTCAGTAATTTTTGTCCTTCAACCAGATTACGAAGTATATAAAGAGCTTCCTTCTGGAAAAAAGAAAAGTGACTCTAATAAAAAATCCCTTACTTTGCTGGAAGTTCAGTTATGTTTTACGTAACACAGCATACTATTGGGGTCTGCTCGCTTAATGCTTTTCAGATTAATAACTTATTCCAAATCTGCTTTTGCCAAAACCTCAATTTCTGAAATTTGCTTATCTTTAATGTTTAGAAAGAGTAGGCACAATATTAGCACTAAGTCTTCCACAACACTTTTAGCAGTTAAAAACTGATGCAAAGTAATACTGTCCCTTCTTGCTCCTACCCTTCTCTTCATTAATCGTCACCTTTAAACTCCCATCATTCACAAAGCCCAATTTTCACACAAGACAATGCACTGATTTGCCCAAGTTATTTATCTTCTGTGTATAGTCCTCAAAGCCCACCTCGGGTCTTTCAATTTTCCATTTGCACTCGTTATACTTTATAGACTCTACTACTAATACCTTGGAGTTGGCTTTCCAAGTTTTCACCTCAGACAGCTTCTCAAACTTGCCATTGAGCTAGAGTGAACTACTCCCAGCCCTAACAATTTAACTGCTTTTCCCAGCTTGCTTTCTTATGTTCTGCTGTTTGCTTCAAACCACATCAAGAAATTGGTTGGCTTCCTTCTATACTTACTTTCTCCCATTTTAATTTTAGGGATGGTTTGAATAACTCGTTCACTTTCTTTCAAGTTATCCTTTCTGAAGCTTAGCATCAGTCTCAACATTGTGATCTTTTTCATGGCCCCCCTGAGCTCAATGAATACAGTCATGCTCTACACACAACATACTCATGGCTATTTGTGAAGAACTTTTGTGAGGGTCCTACAAACAACTTTAACCTTGCTGACTCGGCAGAAGCTTGACAAATACATAGATGATCAAATAATGCTGAGAAACTACTTGTGTCTGGAGCTATTTTAAGTCAGGCTTCGGAAAACATGCACATGCTGGAGACAAAACCTCCACCCACTGTCTCGCAGCTGCTGTCACGTGCAGCAACTGAGTAAAAAGAACTTACTGCTTTGATCATGCTAATACAGGCAATAATCCTTCTCCACAGGTCCAGCAAACACCCATGAAGTGGCAGGTTCACAAATGCATCTTTCTAGATGTTGTGGCCACCACCAGTACAGGAGCAGCATCACCACATCAGGCCGGATTGCAGCCCAAATCAGCCAGCCCAAAGACCATGGAGAAGACAGCAGCAGGCTGCCACAGGGATGGTGTCTTTCTAATGCCATCATTTAGCAGACAGCTTATGCCCTACTGGAGGGTTTATATATCTAATTAAACTTTCTGTAATTCTCATCTTGTGACACTATGAACATTTTCAATGCTAGCTTTTGGAATTATTCTCTCCTAAAGGGTTTTGAAGTTAATTATATCATAGTTGTTATTACTGTCTCAACCACAGATACTGCTTGAACCCCATTATTGTGTGCATTACTGAGAGCTAAAATAAGAATAGCTGCTGCTTTGGCATGCTCTGGAGCTGGCCTTTCCTACAGAATGCTTCTAACCTTTGCCCAAACATTATGCATGCTCAGTTTAGATGCAGGTAGTTAACACAGCCCAGTAGGGTAGATGGGCTTGTTGAATTTATTAAACTAAATCCTCTCCACGCAGAACGCCCCCAGCATCCTACAGTCCTCTGGCTCTGGAGGCATTTGGCTGTTACCATGGAAGACAGCACCCAGAAATTCCCTTCGCAACTAATAAGCAGGAACTATGAAAGCACAAGTTTCATGCAATTGCCTTCTGTAAGAAAAATGAAAACTGCTTCTGTAACCTATAAAGAAACCAAGATGCAATCAAGCTTATTGTAATAGGATGCTAAATTTATGATTATTCCTTTTTTCTTCTCTCTTTCTACTAAGGCCCCCTTGCTTTGCTTTCGCAAAAGAAAACAACCTCTAAGGCAGCATATAGTACATAGTACCCAAGCCATAGTAAAGGGATGTAAATAAAAATAAAGCCTTAGGTATAATATAATGCTTATAGAAGATGAAGAAACCAAAGGTCTATAAATTAAGAAATCCTGAATTAATGGTGGCAAAGTCAGTCCTAAGTCTGACTCAGTCCAAAAATACACTTTCTCTCCTTCAGTAGCACTTCAGGCTAAAAATTAAATTCAGGCTTTCTGCATCATACATATTCCATACAGTAAGACAAAAACATCTACAGGTAGGATTTTGTCTCACTCAAATCTGAGGCTGTATGCTCAAAACTGTCTGATGGAAGAAAATCAATTAATATATTTTGCAAGCCTTCTTGGTTTAGCAGATCAAAGCAGTCGCTTCCTAGTTACTTCCTGGCTACAGGGACTGAGATAACAGCTGCATCCAAGCCTGCAGCGAATCCAACATATCCTGGACAGACCAGCCATCTTCCATCTTTCACACCACAAAGCAAATCGTAGGACTCCACAGTGTCCAACGGGCCAAAACCTGCTTCCATGCTCCCATCTTCATGCACACATTCTGCAAGTAAACTCACATATGTGGATCACACACAACTTGTGATAGGAAGGCTCCACATGGCTGCAGCCCCGTGCTGCCTGCCGTCTCATAAAGGATGCACAACCTCACCTATGTCAGATTAGAAAGATGAGAAAAGGTGGGAGGCTAGAAATATTCTGCACATTTTAACGAACCTGTAACAATTGCCTCTCCCAGCCTCAGGAAGAAACCCAAAAACACACAGCAAAAGTCAACATTACCTCTCAGGTAAGTCAGGCGGATCACCACCCTCGCACAGTTCTCACTGCTGCTTGCTCCTTGCGTGATCCTGTACTTCCCACGAGCCCTCATCCACCATAAAATCCATGCTAAATTTATGAGGGGTTTTGCTGTCAATACCCAGCAATGTTTTGGTTACTAGGAAAGGCATAATTTGCTAGCCAAGGGTACGGAGCACATGGCAGCTATGTAGCTACTTCCACTGGCTTTGGCATTTCTACACTCAAGAGGCAGCAAGAGATCAGCTCTTACATTCAGCATAGCACAGACAGATACGGGATATTCTTCACCCTTCAGCATAATTCTCTTTCATGTCATTCTATGGCTGCAGAAGCTTCAAGCTTTGCAGTTCAACCTTAAGGTATTCCAAGGAAAACAAACAAAAGCCCACCCCCATAGCACTTCTGCTTCTATAAGAGAACAGCCTGCTCTTGATTGTTTCATAATTCAACCTTAAAAATCCCTTTTCCCACAAATTTTGAGAGCATCTCGTCTGTATCTCAGATCTTACAACTTCTATGCATTCTCTTTAGCAGGGGAATCATCCAGCGCTAATGGTCTGAGTCAAGATAAACCTGAATCCTAATAAAAGAACAACCTAAAAAGAAAATAAATTATGTACCTCACACAAAACTGCCCTTTTGTAATGGAGACTTCTGCCAATAGCACATGGAAAGACCTTTGAAAAATCAGACACCCCATATGCCGTCTGCAGCAACTTCGGAGTTTTACTGTCGAAATTATACTTTTTCCCTCCAGCCCACCACCTTTACATGACCTTGAGTAAAGCATACAGAGGGTAATACATAATGTGCAGCTTCTTGGGATACGATTCAGTGAAACCTAAGGAAGAAAATTACTGCTAGCTGTTTTTTCAATCCATTTGTACATTTGTGTGCTGGAACACATACCTGGAGCCGTCGAAATCAGATTTAATGTACGTTTCATAGTACTTAGGAGGAAAGCTATTTTAATTTTGTTAGTTGCCAGAATGTAAAATCCTGAAGGCAAAATGCTTCCAGCAGAAAACAGAAAGATCTTAAAGGAGAAAGACATTACCCAGCTTGATGAAAAACCAGGCAAGCTTACGCAGGACCTGGTTAAGTACAGCTCCAAGGAGAGGAACAGCCCCTGTTCCTCCCCATGACTGATGATAGTGTGGGGCTAACGATATGAGATGCAGCACCTTGTGCATGAAATCCAAACATATCAGATTAACAGCGGCACAGAGCAACTCCTCAGCTGCCAATAAACAATAGTTCCAAGGCCCTTAGCAATGTACAAGGAACGTGCTCCAAGTTTTAAGCATTTACTTTTGGATATGCAATGCCACCAGATGTCCAAGCTTTTTCTTACCTGCAGACTAATGCATCCAAGTGATTTTGATGGAGTTCCCTCTGAAAGCTCAGAGAGCACAGCTGTATGTCCATCACTTCCAGATATGTGCCTAGCGCATTAGTTAAAGTGGAGCTGAGCCAGTCATGAGCAGAAGAGAGGTTTTACCAAATTAGCCAGGGTGAACAACACCGTGCTTGTGCCAGTTCTATATTTTAGTCTGACTACAGGAAAGCAGGACAAAGGTATCCCCTTGAAATGTTTTGAATCAACCTGAATCGGCAGGATGCTTGCACTAGGACAGCACTCTGCACTGCACAACCAAGGCAGTCCTGCTCTGGTAATACATGACCCACTATATAATGGATTTTCTAAAGCCCAAGACATCTGCTGCCACTTGCTGAAGAGCTTTTCTCAACACAAGGCACCCTGCGTTTCAGAGAGGCAATAAGCAAACCCAAAACAGTTCCAGCTGTGCCTCGCTCTCAGAGACACCCTTCTCTCTTCATACCCCAGGACTGTAACTGTAGCCCTGACTTTTCTTCCTTGCTTACTGTAGAGACCCAGTGCTGGAGCTCATGTTCCTTTTTGCTTGACCGCCAGCCAGTGCATGGATTCTGCATCACTCAAACCTTCCCCAGCAACATGATGTTTTTACTGGTGTGCACTCTTTCTGATAGATCACTGCTTTGGTTTTATCCTTGTGGGTTTTAATAACAATGCACATACACAGCCTGCTTGCAATCAGTGTGCTCTGAACTGAATTTTAACCAATTTATGAAGTATTAAAAACCACAACATTTTTTATAACATTTTAATTGTCGTATTACAGAACTCATCTGGTAACATCTAATTATAATTCTAAATGAGCAGCAATTAACAAGCTATTTTATGGTGCCCAAGTCCAAAATAAACAAGGTCAGGACAGTCCTGCCAAAGGAGCTGCTAGCGTGCACCCTGCAAAAGGGAGGCCAGTCTGTCTTTGGAATGCACTCATTCCCCACTTTCTGTGTCAGACTTTTCTGATACAGAAAGTAGGGAATGTATCATTTCTAAAACGTATCATACATTTTAGAAACCACAGGGAGCTCCTAAGCATTGGACTTGCTGTATTGCTGTATCCCTGTCTGGAAATGGGCAGCGCTGCTTCTGTCATAGCATCAGCATCATCAGTATAAGCTCATTTGAAGTGACATGCACAAAAAATTACATCACTGCCTGGGAAGGTAGGAGCAGCTCCAGCAGAAGGAAGTGCCCTCACCCATCAGGTAGCAAAGACCCCAAAATAGGCTGAGGACAGAGCAATGAAGGAATCTCTCCTCTTCACACAGAATCAGTAATACTTCCCTGCAATAAAGGCAGCCCACCTACTGCTTGAAAAAATTAGTCTGTCTTGGCAAGGGGAACACTCCAAAATCTCCCAGCTTCCTCCAACCTGTGGGAGGAAGCAAGATACCGCAAGACAGACACAGATTTCAGGTCAGAAATTCCAGGACGTTTCCCACCGACCTATATGTTGCCCCAGAAATTTCCTGGAAGAATCTTGCTCCTTTACTCCATGGCTAGGGAGTTAAATCCTTCTACCTGGTAAGCATCCGCTAAGTGTTTCCGAAGTAGCTGTAAGTAAAGCAAAGCACCCCACCAGTGCCATTTTAAGGGTCAGCTGGCAAAGGTTCAAAGCCCAGAGGCTTTTCTTCAGAACAAATTACCCTTTGCTGACAGGTTGGGCTTAAATTTTATATTTTATGCTTTTAAAAGAAGTTCTTTGAAAGTTAAGATGCAAGGGGAAAAAAATCAGCCTAAATCATATGCAATGTACAAGGTAATTTTCTCGAAAGAGAAGGTTTCTGAAAAGGGCTTTGTGACAAACTCATGTATCTGTCTTCTGCTTTTCCCTTTACCACTTTTCCTTGTCTTATTGTGAAAACGAATCTCAAACCTCTCATAGAAGAACATTTCTAACTGTAGGAGAGGAGGCAATAGAACAGGAACTTGCCTGATGCAGCTGGAATCCTCTCTGCCTGCAGGAGCAATACATTAGATATTCTGAACTAACATTAAAAGACACAGAAACATTTGGAAAAGTATCAATGATCAGCTTTCTAAGGGGAAGAAGAAAGTACCCAGGGCACTGTCAGGGCTAAATCAGCAATACAACTCTAGGAGATGCTGGCAACAGAGAGTATGTTTTATGCACGCAGGTGGTTTATGAGAAACAATTTGTTTGCAGCCCTTTTAAAAAGAATACACGCAGGAATTGGAACGGCTATTCCACATGAAGAACTGCTGTTCATAATAAAGGTTATTCTGTCCTCCCAGCTCAGAGAGATAATTCCTGACAGATTAACCTTCTGCGTCACACTGAGGGCAATGGCAGTAAAGGGCTGCTTAAGGCGCTGCAGATTCCCATCACTTCAGCACACTGTGTCCCACCCAGAGAAGCAACGAAAGCCTTGCACCAGATGGGCCATGATGGTGCAGAAGTATTCTGGCCTTGCTCTTCAGTCAAGACTTACAGGCTTCCAGACCTCTGCGGTCCTGTCAGCCTGCCTTTGCCCAAACTGGAGAGTACATGAGACCTGGCATCTCCTAAGCAAGTCAGCACTGTCGGTGAGTTTTCACAAATACAATATAAGAAGTAGCTATCCTCCTTCGCAGTGTTCATCGAAAGAAAAGCAGTTAATGCTCATATTGCTAGCTGAAGCAACCTGATCATCTCTGGAAAACAGAAAACTTTCCTGAGCAAAGGCAACACGAGAGCTTTGCAAGGACAAAATGGACAGTCAGGACTTGGTGAGATACAGACATCCCTCTGCAAACTTCTCTGCCAGCAAACATGAAAAACCATGCCCCATGATTGCACAGCAAAGCTTCTGGATACACTGCAGTTTCACTTATTACTTCACCATGGACCACCAGATGTTTGACCGATGCTTGCCACATGCGTGTCCTGGCAGCCTTCCTCAGGAGGGATGCACACAGCCGTGCTGTGCCCCAAGTCTGGTTTTGCCATTACGGTGAATGAACAACTGCAAGTTCAATCCCAACTCTTAAGTCAGGTGGGAGGTGCAACCTTTCAAGAGCCTGGCAAACACCATTATCCCACCTGCAAGTGCCCACCTTGTGATCTCCCTGAGAGCCTTCCCTGCTGAGCAGCAGCACCCACGAGAGGAGACAGTGGGATTTTCTTTCTTCACTGAGTGGATATGAAAGGAGAAGTTGATCAACCACCACTGCCTGAAGTGAGGATGCACCAGGAAGGCCAACTGCAACTATTAGCGCAGCAAACCCATAGGCATCAACCATCGTTAAGACCAAGACTGAATAACTACTGATAGCCAGTTGTACGAACCAGACAAAGCTGGTTATTTCTTCTCAAACAGAACAACTACCCCAGGAAAGCCCACCACCCCCAAACCCTTTCTCATTAACTGTCCAGGAGAGTTTCTTGCAAGTTACTGGAAGCTCAAAGGCTGCAGACACTTGGCTCTTTATCTTTGAAAGCATTCTACTTGAATTTATCGCACTACATGCAAGTCAAACTTTATTTAGCCAAACGAGAATCCTATAAGCCCCCCTTTCCTCACCAGGGAGTGGGAACAAGCAAAAGAGCTAGTGCCTTCTTGCTTTACTGAATTCATTATATTAAACCAAAAGCAATGTCATCTTAACTTGAAAGGACTATTAAAAGAGCTTGAAGCAATCCTGCTGCTGCAGCATTTTTGTATTCTGGATTAACTACAAGCCTTCTTAACCCCTCCGAGTTTGTAAGTGCACATTCCCATACCCTCCTAAGCTTTCAGAGCAGCCAGCAACCTCTCAACTGTTAGCAAGCTGAGAGTTAATGCATACACCACGTACAACTACTGTAATTTGAGCTCCTCTGAAAGTTAAAGTCCAAGTTTTAGGTATTTTGTCCACAGGAAAGGACCTGCAGAATTTGGTGAATTATCTCAGGCATTCCTCAGGTCTCGTTCAATTTCCCTGATTAACATCCCGGGCTCACAGGGGCAGTGAAAAGGTCAAAATCCTTCTACAGGAGATAGTGCTAAAATGTTATAGAATGTTACCTTTCAAACATTTCCAATTACTATTAACACAGAAGGATTTCTATCTTGAGGGGGTTTTGTAAGTTCATTATTATCTTTTTAAGCTCTTTTTCAAACAGGACGCTTTGGCCTCTTTTTTGCCAATGGAGTGTATCAGAAGCTGTGAAAGATCCTTAGGAGCAACTTTCTTGAGCTATTAAAAACACAACCCTGCCACCACTAGCTGGGTCTGTTTGATGTAGTTTGTCATCTTTCTGGACAGCTGAAAGCCTCAGGCAAATGTGCAGGGAAAAACAGTGAACCATCTCATCAGTTTTTGCTTGTTAAACCCCATGTTTATTCCAGTGGCTTTGAATCCTAAACTACACAAAGCCTTCTGAACTGTTCCATGCTCAGCAATCGATACGGGGGGTGGGGGGTGCAGAATCCAAAATAAGCTTATTAACTTCTGGAGTCAAATGAAGTAAATGGAGTAAACATTGGAGCATCAGATAATGAACTGCTTCATCTCAACTCACGCAGCTGAAGAACAATAAGAAACAGCAGCTGTCAGAAACAGACCAGCTCCAGCGCAGTCCTACCACAGGATCTCTCAGGTGCTTGATACAACCCCTGCTGAAAGCATCTGTATCACTTCTGTCCCAGAAGCCTTTAACATCGCTGTACAGGAAGGCTCCCTTACCCTGCCTGTGGGGGACACCGCTTACAAAACAAAGAACCTATTTAAACGCACTTTAAAGCTTTCTTCTCTGCCATGTTTACGGAGGAATCAGCACATCTCAGGAATGGCCATATGCATGTAGGAGATGAAAGGATGCCAAGCAGTGCCAAGCTGTCTCAGACAAATAGTCTCTACAGGAGACGGACAGTCACAAGATCAAAGTGCAAGTGCTCCCAGCTCAACACTGTTTTGTAAAGGGCTGCCTACACGTTGCCGGTTCACAAAAAAA
>JAOEHY010028500.1:4366-44013 GCA_025447955.1 Psilopsiagon aurifrons | reverse complement strand
ATGTGACTTGCACAGTCATGTCAATCATGAGGCTTCATTTAAGTGAATCCATGAGGCGTTCTTCAGTCATTCCTACACCACCTCTGTTTCATGCTTTCTGAACCTGTTCAGCATTGCTCTAACAGGATTTGGTTCGTTCTCCAAGTCTTTCACAGTTTTATTTTTCACGCAGCAGCAACAGTCTAGCAGTTCATAGAGGAAAGCCAACACCACCAGAGATACTACAGTAAAGATAAATATGATCAGAATAATAAAGCAGGCAGTGTTCCAGTTATCATGGAAAGGGTAGATTTTTTGCACTTGAAAGTCCAGATACTGGGAAATGGATGTAGTCTCATTCCAATGAGTGGTGTTGAGGGTTGCCATTCTTGAAGAGTTATATGGGTGTGCTCACTTTCACCAATTTAGGGACTGCAACAGAAAAAACAAAGCTGTTGAGGACTCTACTGGTCAACAACATGCTGTAATTTTTATCTCAAACTGTAGGAGCTTACACTCAGACTAAGTGCACGCACCTCCTACCGGCATGCTCATCTTTGTTCACAAAAATACCATACTTCAAATGTGCGGCTTTGTGATTGGTGTGGAACATTTATGTCAGTGGTGTCTAGTCATGCATGCATCAGATAAGCTAAATTACTCTGGAATGAGAGAGCTTTGCTTCCTTATTTCAGGTACCTACAAAGACTAAAAAAGTTACATGAGTATTTTGAAGGTACCCTGTGGTTTTAATGACCTGTCCATTGTTAGGCTTGAAGTTGGTACTTGCATGTCATTCTTAGAGGATTAGGAGATCTCTGTGCCGCTCTCCCACACCTGAGCAATGAGAAGAACTTAATAGATGCTAATGTCATTGGAGCTCCCTTCTTTGGGGAGGGGTTTCTTCTGTTTGGGAGAAAGAAAGAAATTTCTCATTTTAGAAGAAAAGGAACACATAAATTCTAACTATTTTGAAGGACGTTTCCAAAGAATGGAACTAAGTTTTGGTTCCAGATTAAGTTAGTACCAGATTAACAATCTGGTTCCTTAAAACTCATTCTCTTAAATTGCCTGTTAATACAGATTTATTAACCCTGCAGAACTCTTGATTTCAGAAGGCCAGATTTCCTGACACATTCATTCCCTTTCTCTGTCAAGTAGAAGTTTGTGCTTGAGAAATCCAGCTGCCCAAATGGCACTGAGCACATCTGGAAATCTTGGCCTGTTTGTGGTGCCATGTTCTGTGGGATATACAACAAAGAAGACCAAACCCTTTCTAGGGAGCTCTGATTTTTTTTAAATGGCATTCTCTGCTTGACTGGTAGGAAAAGAATATTGTATTTACTCCAGTACTGTCCGTTTGTACCCAGCTGAAGAAAAGACTACTTTGTGGTGTGGTGGAGACATGAAACAACAAGTTGGCTCTAGTGAATCTGCCTTTGGCACAAATTATTTGCTGTGGAGATGTGCTGTTTGGGGAAGGCCTTTGCTGAAAAGTGTGAAAGTAGGCTGTGCCTCAGTAGCTTTTCTAGTACAGAACTGGAACAAAAAAGCAGTTTTGTCTCTCTCTGAATTTCTCTGTGAATTATGGATAATTCACAGGCAGATGAGGTGTTTGGCAATAACATCTTTACAGTTATGCATCTCGTTTTCCCCTGGTTTCCTTCTTTCCCTGTCTTTGCCTCCCAAGCTGAGCAAAATTGTGTTACTTGTCATATATAGTCTAATACAATAACAGCTGTCCAAGGAACCATAGAATCATCATAGAATGGTTTGGGTTGGAAGGGACCTTAAAGCTCATCCAGTTCCTACCTGCTGCCATGGGCAGGGACACCTTCTGCTAAATTGGGTTGTTCCAAGCCCTGTCCCACCTGGCTCCCACCCAAGGATGGGGCAGCCACAGCTTCTTTGGGCAGTCTGTGCAAGGGCCTCACCACCCTCACAGAGAAGAACTTCTTCCTAGGATCTCATCTCAGTCTCCCCTCTGTCAGGTTAAAGCCATTCCCCTTTGCCCAAAGGCCCTTTCCAGGTTTCTTGCAGGCACCCTTCAGCTACTGGAAGCTGCTTTAAGGTTTTCCTGGAGGCTTCTCTTCTTCAGGCTGAACAAGCCCAGCTCTCTCAGCCTGTCTCCAGAGCAGAGCTGCTCCAGCCCTCTCATCATCTCCATGGCCTCCTCTGGAGTCCCTCCAAGAGTTCCATGTCCCTCTTGTGTTGCTGCCTCAGAGCTGGACACAGCTGCAGGGAGAGGTCTCAGCAGAGTGCAGTAGAGGGGGAGAATCCCCTCCTTTGACCTGCTGCTCACGCTCTGGGGATGCAGCCCAGCACACAGGGGTTCTCTGTGCTCAAGTGCACACTGAAGCTGGGTCATGGTGAGCTTCTCATTGACCAGCACCTCCAAGTCCTTCTCCTCTGTGCTGCTCTCAATCAGTTCTCCACCAAGCTTGTATTTGTGCTTGGGATTGCCCTGACCCACATGCAGGACCTTGCACTTGGCCTTATTGAACCACAGCAAGGAACGAGTCACAGTAACATCTGGTTACCTGTCATAGTATACTGTAGGATGTTGTAATATCACTTTGAATCCTTCAGGCAATTTAAAACTGAGTGTGGGAGAAGATTGAGACAGATTTCAGTATTCCCTTGAGGAAGCAGTGAGGAGTTTTTAGTGGTGAGCAGCACTGACGGGCCAGCCTATGCCCTGCATGTAAGCCTGTCCCTGAGCACATGCCAGCTAAGGAGGAGCTTGCACAATGGGCTTTTGTTTGCTGGGGTACTTCAGAAAACATGGGATTATAGAAGGGGAAGACAGAGAAAAGATGGTAACTGCGGAAACCTGGAGTCTTATTTCCATGCCTCAATGGAAGATTTCTTTGCTTTGAACATCAAGCAAAAAGTGAAAACACAGCTGTGTTCATTACAAAATGGTCTTGGCTACCCATATTTAGTTTGATTTCATTCAGTAGTCGAAGCTACAGAACAAAGGGGTAGGGCTGATGTTTTGTTCATTTAACTGTGCTCACAGGTAATGCGTTAACCTTGTATATCCCAGAAATAATTCTGCTAGCGACCTGTTTAAAGAGTGAAAACTACAAAATTCCTGAATAAATGGGAAGTGACAAAAGCAAAGTGTGGTGGTGTCTATGAAAACAGATTATTTAAAGCAGTCTCATTATTTTTATGTCATTAGGAAAAAAAAAAGATAACTGTGAAAACCAGCATGATGCAGCCAAAACAGCTTTCAATTTATGTCTCATTTTTGAGTTAAAATGTTACACATGCCAAGGAAGTTGTGAATGCTCCATCCCTGGCAGTGTTCAAGGCCAGGCTGGATGGCGTCTTGGGTGCTGTGGTCCACTGTGAGGCATCCCTGCCCATGGAGTGGGGTTGGCACTAGATGATCTTAAGATCCTTTCCAACCCAAATCATTATATGATTCTACATTTTGACCTCTATCCTCCTGCCTTTAATGGATTTAAATTGAAACACAGCTTTGTTGGGAAGGTACATGGCACTAGCATTTATCAGAGCATTTGCAGTGACTTTTTGCTCTTGTTAAATCTGTAGCTGAATACACGAGTCTGTTACTGAATGCAGAAAGTATGACTGAGATGGATAGGATTGATTAAACTGCTGTTTGGTTTTTTTTGTTCTTAAACAAAAGTTTACAGAGCAAATCCAAGCTAAAAATACTCATGAGCTTAGTCAGGCCCTGTTTGTGAGAGTGTGGTTTGATTTGGTCATGGTCTAGGAAAGCAACTCAGCTGGCCTCCTTTGTGGGGCTGAAAGTCTGGAGGGTTTTGAAGGGGTAGTCTGGAGCCTTGTTTGAAAGTTGGGGGGAGGGGGGAAGCTGGAGTAAAAGGAGTTTAGAGTCTCTTTTGTGGGGTAGTTAAAGCAGGGAGGGCTGAAGTGCATCTTTAAATTACAAGAGAATATCCTCGGGGAAGAAAGGAGAGGAGTTTTGTTTTGAGCTTCACCAGACTTTTAAGGCTCACTCTGTAAACACCAGGCACAAAAAAGAACTGTTTCTGCTGCTGAGAAACTGATTACTGCAAAAAGCAATGAAGATCTGGGGCTGCTGGAGAGACCGGGCATGTTGCCATTGGGTAGCCAGGGCCTTTTTGCCCACCACAGCTCCTCCACCAAGGTGGTAGCTCTGTTCCTGAGAGGAGAAGAGCATTAGCTGCCAGCCCTTTCCCCTTACCCAGCCACCATTAGGGCAGTGGTTTGCACAGCATAGAGCATATTATTTTCACAGGGAGGTGGAATTTAATACCCATGCTGGAGGCGGTTTGTGCTTCTCAAGGCTGATGATCTCCTTGATTTGAACAAGGCAAGGCAGATAAATATCAGCTGCTCATTGCTGTAAACTATTAAAATACAAGATTGAAGTAGCTGTTGCTGAGCCTTCAAAATCAGCACGGTACTAGCAAGGTTAGCATCTTTGAAAGCTGTCAAAAATGGTCTGCTTTCATGCAGTTCTACTTACTTTACCGTGGCACAATTTAAATTCATATTGTAAGCCAGTCTGATTTGAATACAGTTCAGCTATTGTGTGTATTCAGAATGGAGTGAGTTGAATATTTAATGAATTGGCTTCTGTAATAGCTACATGAGGCTTTAAGGTATCGTCGTCTCTAGGCACTGCAGAGCAGCAGCTTTATTTGAAATCGTATTTGTGGAGCAGAGGGAAATGACTGGCAAAAAATCATTTCAATGCAGTACTGGGGAAGTCTTGTTTAAGAAACCACTGAAGAGACATCTTGGGGTAATACCATTTAACAAATCTCAGATGGAGTTTCACCTGCCTGTTTGTCTTGTATCGATCGCTGCTCCAGTATTTACAAGAATAATAATATTCAATGGGAATTTCTTCCTACCCTAACGCACCAGATTTCTAGAACAGGTTTCTAGTGTATCCATGAACATAGAGGGTTTTTAGGCAGCTTAATTGATAAGGTTTATGGAATAGCCACTTAGGAGATACGCTTCTTAAATGTCGTGTTTAGCTGTCTTTGTTTTAAGGAAAAACACTGTCATTTCAGTACAAACATGCAGAACCAATTACAGGGGACGTGAGGCTGCAGGCAGCAAGCCACCTCCCCAGTAAGCACGAAATTAATTTTGTTTACCGAATCACGGTTTGGTGTATGAGCTTTTCTGTGAGATGGAGTGGTCATCAATTTTCCATTAGTGCGCAGATGGTGAAAGTGCTTGTCTGATAGTGCAAGGCAAGCTCCTCTGCCTTCAGTGGAATAAAATCCTGCTAAATCTAGAGAAAATCATTCTGATTCTAAAAACAATTTTACAGGCTTGTAGTTTACAGGCATATTTTCTTTCAGTAATCAAGATAAACCTAAGACAATGTTATAAAATGATCCACACCTACCTCTTGTCTGAGAGGATGCTGGAAGAGCGCTGTTCTGGTCCCTTTTTTTAGTGCAGCCTATGGCACAGCTAAGATGGAGCTCTCCTACCATTGGCCAGAGCAGGATGCTGCTGACAACTTCCTTTCTGCTCGTTTACATCCAGCCCTCAAACCCAGGAGTAAATCGTTCATAAATTTGACTCTTACTGTCTCGAATAGAAACAAACTCCTTCCTGCTCTCGTTCTGGGGGATGCTCTTTGTGTGTGATGAGCTTTGTAAGGGCGCTGGGAGGTGGTGGTGGCCATGCGCGGCTGTGCTTTTCAAGCAGCCATCAAACCCTGACGTTTGAAGTGTTAATATCCGCCGATCCCCAGCTTGGCCCTGGGGTTAAATTTACTTGTCAGGAGCCTTAGCAGGCTGTAGCCAGGCAGATTAAACAAGGTAATCTTCTGGATTCAACTGATAGAACAAATGCATGATAAGTCATCTTAACTCTTTGTTGTGCCTCTGAATGTGTTTCAGCACTTTAGACCTCTCATTATATATATGTTTTTTCATTTATAAAATGTCCTGTATGGATATTAATTTTTAATGATAAAAGGGAAGAATCCTGCAGGGGAAGATCCCTATAGGTTGCATTTTCAGCAGGAGCCAGCTTTGTATTTCTCCCTTTTCCACCTTAATTTAGTAATCACAATAAAATGTTCTTCTGTTGTGGAGTTACACTAATTCTTCTCTGTTAATTTTAGAATTCTGCTATGTAAAGCCTCTAATATGATGTCATATAAAAGCTTCACAATTACTACTTGCTGAGTTTTTAATCTAATGTTTGTTCCTTCAGCATTTTTTCTTCAGTGTTTCTGAAGTGTTTTTTACTATACTAGCACCAGTTTTCATGAAGTCTTCCCAATAATTATCCAAAATGGATCTGTTTGCAGTATGACTACATCCAACATTCCCACTCTGTAGCTGCCTTTTGCAGTGACTTGCAGATCAGCTTGGAAGGAGGTTGAGATGCAGTTGGACAGACATGCAAAAAAATCACCCAAAGCATAGCGATTTTGGAAAATTAATTTGGAGTTTCATGTAAAGAACTTGTCAAGAAAATCCAAGTTTAAGCACAGAGGAGGTAGCAGACTTTCTCCAGACCTGCCGCTTACTCGGTGGAGGTGATGGGTCAAACATTTTAGGTGCGTTTTCTAAAATATTATGATCTTTTATTTTCTTGATTCTTTTCTCAACCAATGCAAACCTCTGAGACCTTCTACTACTTCTTGTCGCCACTCTCATACACATTCTGCAGAGACAAGACTCAGTTCTGCTCGGCACCTGCTGCAACCTCTCCCTCCATTACTGCCCTAACTTTAATTGTTCTTTTCTCTTCCTCACCTGAGTCTTCCACAGAAATAGCAGGAGCTTGGTTATCTCTGAGAACACCTACTGCCCTATCAAATGTGATTAGAAGTCACCACTGGGTTAAAAAATTCATGTGGTGACAAAGAGAAAACATTCTTTTTCTCAAGTAGCTAAAATTCTGAGAAGCTGATACCATTATGATGGTAATGGGCCTGTGTCTTTTGATAGCAGTTTATGGGTATTTCTGTTAAATGTGCTGTGCTAATAGCTAATGCTAATACAACAGTCATTAACAACCCTGCAGGAATTTTTGAAGCAAACTTTACACAGTACCTGACCTGATACTGCATTAAGCTCGAGTCAGAGGGGATTCTGAATTGTTGTCCTGGTGGTGCAGCGCACCAAGTTGTATAATTTCAAATTTATTTTTTCATATAAATTCACTACTAGAGCTGCATAAATAAATTAGTGCATAAGCCCAGCACAAGCACATCCAGCTGCTGAATATTTTTATGGAATAAGTGAAACTTTCTGCTCCTGTCCCAGCAGCACAAAACTATCAGTAGAGCTAATAGTTGGGCAAAATGCAGCACGTTATTTTGGCATGACTTAATGTAGCATAAATGATTATGGTTTGTTAATCCACAGAATTAAACGTGTACACTTACAGGACTAATGCTGCAGTGTCATGCTGTTTTCTTGAAGGTTATGTCCAAATAAGTTTATGCAGCTCTGCTGAGAGGTGTTCCAGAGCTATGTGTGTTGACAGGTACCTCTGTGGGTCTGGATCAAGACATGTGCTAGCACAGTCTTCTGAGGGTGGCTTCTCCTGCAACACACATTTTTCATGGTTGTAATTCTGAAAGCTTGTGGAAGTAGACTGAGAAAGTGATGGAAGGCAGAGGCAGCAGGGTGTTGCAGGGAGTAAAATTTAGTGATTTGTTTTCTCCTTTTGTAGATCACAGCAATGGATCATTCAACTTCAAGTCCCTTTCAGGAGGCTCTGGCTACAAGTTTGGAGTTCTTGCTAAAATAGTGAATTACATGAAGGTACAGACTTTTGCTATAGAATTATAATGGTTTTAAATACTTCTTTATTCTCCTGTAGTAGCTGAAAGATGCTGTATATTTCAGCCCTAAAATTCTTTTATATCAAGGGTGAGAATATCAAGAAGCTACTTGTTAAATTCAAAGTGCTGTCAGTAAACACAATGGTCAGCATATTGTTCCATTACTGAAATCCTCGTTATTCCAGGTCACTTAAAAATCAAGACAGGGAATGTTATTTGCAGCAGAAATCGGAACTGCAGCATGCTGTCAGCTTCTAGGATTAATGAGCTATTCATCAAAACAACATGTAACTTGGTGCTTGACAGATGACTTTGTGATCACTCTCAGCTGGTACTAATTTATCTCGTATTCTCAAAAACCCTAAACTGAAACTCATACACTATGTGTACTGTATCTGGTCTGGCTTTGCAACAGTTGTTTTGTCATCGCAGTGTACCAGTTTTAGTTACTTTATGCTAACTGGGTCACTAAATAAAATGATTATAGAGCTCTAATAGATCCTATTTGCTTTTTCAGACTCGGCACCAGCGTGGTGACACACATCCATTAACCTTAGAAGAGATATTGGATGAAACACAGCATTTAGATATTGGACTCAAACAGAAGCAATGGTTAATGAGTGAGGTAATGAAAACATGTGTTTAGGTTTTAATTAGAGATAAAGCATTATGAAAATAATGGATTATACATGTTTATTTCATGATAAGCTCTATAAATATATAGTCTCCCCTTTAGGAAGCTACGTTGATTCACATGTCTATCTTATGTACCCTCTACTGTTGAAGTAACAGTGAAATGACTATTCTGGCATTTTTAAGGACATGCTGCAATTGTTACACAGCATATTTTAGCCTATGTGAATTTTTTTATTACTAATTTTATATAAAGAAGCTGGTTTTCGTAAGGAATTTCTTTATTAAATAAAAATAATGCGGAGAGCTCTTTGGATATCGAGGATGTTAAATTAACTAGAACAAAGGAGTATGGCACCAAATTCTTAGGCTTACAGTACATTCTTTGTTGTGTACAGAAATGAAGAATTCTGATGTGAAATATATCTGAAGTTGTGGGGTAATAGATGTGCAAACTCCACTGCTGGAGTTCATTAGTCTCACTCCAGATGCTAGGTTTTGTTCCTACAGATTGACTGTAATTTGCCACCATGTCGATCTTTGTGCTTCGTTGATCTGAATGTCTTAATGGAATTCCAAGATTAATAAATCACCAGAATAGCATATTTAGTATTTACACTTAATTCGCATACCTGATTTTGCTTGTATCATATTTAATATCCTTGCAGCAGAGCAATAAAGTTTGTTGAGACATGAGGAAAAAGTCTCTGCATAATAAACCTAGGATGATTTTAACTAATACAGCCTGTAGCATTCCTTTGCTACCAGGGCTAAAATTCTGGGTGACAGAAACCCCAGTGTTGGTTATGATGAAAGCTTGACTTTGCTGAAGTCTTTCAAAAGGTAGCTCCAGGTTCTTTCCGTAATGAGTACCAAGATGGAATGAAAAAGCTCCTCCCAGCAAGTGTATATGAAATCATCACTGAACTGTTACTGGATAAGAAAAGGTGAAAAAATACCCTGCAGTGTCAAAGTTATTTACCTTCTCTGTTACAGGTGTTTTCTCCCTCCTTTCTTCTTTCTGTGTCTCTTCTCTTTCTCCTTTCAGGGTCAGGCTGGCATCTGCGGAAGAAACTAAGTAGTGTTGCCCTCTGTTACAGGTGAACTTGCATTGTGGTACTGGCCGCACAGCAAAACTGTATTAGCGCATATCTGAAATCATTTCAGTTGTCCGTGAGCAACTACTCAGTTTAACTGTGAAGCTGGCATCAGAAGTAAAATCCTACTTTGCAGGAGGTCTACTCTTCTCAGTTTCTTCTGCAGCTGCTGGTGCCAGTTGACAGCAGTTGGGGAAGACTGAGTCCTGGTTTGTTTGTCCCAGGTTAATGACTTTCGCATTGGTAACGCCTGTATGACTTGAGCTTGATGATAACCTCCAAACTGGCAACTGTAACATGTGGCTGGTGTGCTCTAGCTCCAGAAAAGCTCGCTATTAAAGAAAGTACTACCTCGCATTCTTTTTCAGGGTTTTAAATTTATGTCCCTATTACAGGCTCTAGTCAACAATCCGAAAATAGAAGTTGTAGATGGGAAGTATGCTTTCAAACCTAAGTACAACTTGAAGGATAAAAAGGCTCTGCTCAGGCTCTTGGACAAACATGACCAACGAGGGCTGGGAGGAATCCTTTTGGAAGATATCGAGGAAGGCCTACCCAATGCACAGAAAGCTATAAAGGTGAGTAGCATATGTCTGTGATGTAGCGACCCCATTCCAGTCACCTCCTCAAAGGGGAGGTAGAGGCTAAGAGGGAATTTCCTCATGAGTTGTTTCTGTTCATTTCACAACTCAAAAGCTATTTCACAGGATCTAATATTGTAGCTTTTTCTGTATTTCATCCTTTACATTCAGATGTGGCCTGATCTCAGCACAGCTGTCAAAGGTCTTTCTCACAAAAGACTTCTTGATCTCACATGTTCCAACTGTAGGCATTTAGTTTTGCTTTTATACCTTGATCTCAGTCCTCTGTATCTCGTCTTTGATTTATTAATATACATACCTCCTGTATCCACTTTGGATGCTTTTTACTGCCACTTACTTTGCTACTTCTCTAGTTTGTTGTGCTTTTGGACCAGCACAACATCTGGGTCCATTGTTCAAGTTGGAATCCTCATTCTTGGAAACAAAGTGATTTTGTGCTGTTCTTTTGCATTTGTTTTCAAGGCTTTAGGGGACCAGATAATTTTTGTTAACCGCCCTGATAAAAAGAAAATTCTTTTCTACAATGACAAGAGCTGTCAGTTCACTGTGGATGAAGGTAGGTGCTTGTTTACATTCATTTCCATGATGGTTGATTTGAATTAATCTCAAACACCTGTATAAGCAGTCTTCAAGTATAGCAGTTTTATTTTAACATGAAGCTAGCCAGAGTAGTGAGTGACTTCATGGGTAATAGCCTCTGGAATGGATATGTTGGAACACGGCAGTTAACAACTGACAGGGGAGCACTGATGTGGGGTAGTGCTGCTGCCTAGAGCTGGAGTGGATTTGGGACTTCAAGAGTCCCGTATGTGTTTTCTGTGGTATAGTGGTAGCATCCTCTGATTCAGTGTGCCCATTTATGCACAGAAATTAATTTCCCAAATTGGGGTGTGTTCCAGTAACGACATTTATGCCAACATCAGATGCCTGTAGAAACAGAAAAGAGAAGGCAGTCTGTGTCATAAGATCTTATTTTGAATGACTAAATGGCACTGAACACTTTGTTGTTAACACCGTGTTCTTGTACCATACCACATAAAACTATCTTACGGCTAAAAAGGGAAGAGTTTTGATAGAAACTTAAACTGCCCTAATGACGGGACCATAGGACAAAGCATAAAGGTCTTTTTTTTCTTTGAGTAGCTCAGAATCCTTATTCTGAATAGAACTAAGCAACTGGAAATTGTGTCATTAACTGTATAAATCCAAGGCTGTTCAGTACATTGTATTTTTAGCACCCCCAGCGCTGATCTGTGTTTAGGAACAAGCAATTCGCTGTTTCTGTGAAAGAGGGAAAGGTTAAAAACAACTCTAAAACCCCTAGAAACAAAATGTGTGAGCCATTTGGCTAGATCTTCAGGAGAGGGAAGGCATTTAAGGCTCTAGTGTCTGTAGTGAAGGGGTCACTAGTGTGCAGTTTGTAGTTCAAGGTAGCTTTGCTGTCTTTCATCCGCAGGTGGCAGCATGTTCCATCTAAGCAGGCAGTGATTTTTTTAGTTATTATTCTGTTCTTGCTTGCTTTGGTTTTTCTTTTCATGCAGATGATGATGCTTCTGAGAGGGGGCAAGAATGCTTTCTTTTTTGTGAATTTTGTGGTCAGCCTGCATATGCCACAACTCTTAAAACATCTCTCTGTGGGTTTACTCACTCACTGCAGGTGTGACGGGTCCTTTTTTCAACTGAGTTATCCTATGAGGAAGAAAACACATCCTTCCCGAGCAGTTTTGCTTCTGATTCTTTCTAGAGCACCAGAAGCATGTCTCTTAGGGAGTCACTGGCAGAATTGTCTGCTTACAGGATGACTTGTGACACATTTCTGTGTTAGCAGTGCTATTTCAGCCTCATTATCTCCAGTAACATTAAAATGAAGTTTTTATAAAACTGCAAAATAATCTTTGAAGTGTTGTCAGACTCTTTGATCTCAGGCACTGATGACAGTTCAAAATATGTTTCCAGTTTAATGTTTATCCTTAGAAATAAGTGCTCTCTGCTGCTTGGTGTATGGTTTTCCCAGATGACACCCTCCAGTATTGAACATACGTTGGCAGGGATTAGTATCCTCTAAGTTAGGTGTCCTTTCCCGTCACTGTCTGAGCTCCATCAGCAGAGAAAGAGGAGCTGCCAGGGTAATGTGGAGCTTGCTGCCTGAGATTGTGGGGGGAACTGCTTGGTGGCAGTGCCCACCTCTGCCCTGGCTACAGATGGCTGAACAAGCTTTTCTTTCTCCCCTTTTAAATCCCAATGTACTGCAGCAGCAGCAGTGCAGTACCTATATATCATGATCTTAAGGGCAGCAGAGAAGGTTTTTGCAGTAAGGAATGGCTTTTGTTCTTCCTTTTATGTGATTAGCCAAGGAGGGTTCAGATTGCATGTGTTCCTTCTTGACTTCCTGACTAATTAATCTTCTGTCAGTAGTGGGTAGCTGAAAGTGTTTATAAAAGCCAGGGTAGATTTCAGGTGCTTCAGCCAAGTAAAGCACTGCCTTTTTGTGCTGAGGCTCAGCACTTAGCATGTGAACTGAGCTTTCGCCCCATGCAGGCTGAATGCTGGAAGGCCAATCTGATTGCTTAACTGTTAGTTGGTATCTTTCACATCTGAATGTAATATAGGTAGTGTTTTAATGCCTAGAAATTCGGTACTTAATTATGCATGGTTTTAGTATACTTCCTAAGCACCTTTGAGGAGATTTAAAGACTGGCTAAAGCATTTTAAATTTAACAGTGTAAAAATTGCTTGGGATCAGTGATGGCTTTGAATTCCAAGGTGAAGCAGGAGCAGCACAAACCTAACATGGAGTACCTTTTCCTTCTGGTATAAATCTAGTACTGTGATCCCTGGGACTGTTAGGAAGCAGAGCTCCATCTTCCCCACTGCTCAGTTGTTTCTTCCCTTCTGCCCTGTGCTCAGATTCTGGCTCAGCTCAGGTGTGTTACAGCAGTTTATCTCCAGAAGCTATCCTAACCTTTTTGCCTGGGGCAGGTGAGGCTGTCAGAAGTGCAGGATAAGCCACACTGAATTCACCATGCAGCCTTTTACTCATGTCTTTGTTCTTCAAATGTAAGCATCTATAGAAAGGGAACGTGTTAGAGTGTAATCACTCAGGGAAAGTCAGCACAAATTTGTTTTATACATGAGGCACCTCTTGATGGACTAAATTTGAGGTAACTGTGCATTCTTACCCCTTGGGTATTGGAGAGAGATGTTTGCAAAACCTTTGCTATGCAGCCCTCAGCTTTGCTGTGTGTTACTGATAGTCCAAGCTCATTGTTTTAAGTCTGTGCATGCAGACATCCCCATGCTGGAGATGTTAGCAAACATCTAAACTGGCCATTCAGTCAGCTCATGGTCTCATTTCCTCCCCTCATTACTTGAAGGACCAGAAGTTAGCCATCTGAGGAGCCAAGGGAGCAGCTTTTGAGTAGTGTTGATTCTGTCAAGCGTCTGAGTTAAAATATTTCAGTGGTCAAATTGCAAGATATTACAAATAGGATTTGGTCATAGTCCAGGTAAGACATGGAGCACCTGCCTTGGGTACCAGGAGCACAACTTTCTGCCTCCCCCAGGGGAGGTCTGCATTGGCATCAAGACTTAAAGTTCTCCTGAAAATGTGTGTGTTTCCTTGAGGGTTTACAGCACTTGCGTTGCTTTGGCCAGAAATCCTTTGGCAATTTCTCCCTGGGGAATTTTTTTATGGTCTCTGTCTTGTCATAGAAGCCCAGGTGGTGGGAGAAGTTGTCAGCTTGTCTGAATGCAGCCTGCTGCAATCAGGTGTAGCCTTACTGTCTTCACTGCTGGGCCGGTTTTTTTTTCTTCTGTAGCTATTATGCACTAGTTCTGGCTGATCTCTCAAATAGTTTAGTGTTTCTGATAGAAGAGTATTTTGCTGTGCTTTTGATGGTATGAAGATTGCCTTGCTGTTGACAGGACAGGGAGAAGGAAAATTGAATGTGCTCTGCAATCTAAATGGTTACATGCATTGCAGGAATGTGGGCATCTGAACCTGTTCTCTGTGCCTGGCTAAAGCAGGGGAGAATGTGGAGAGCTTTCTGCTCCAATAATCCCTTTCCCACTCCTCACAGCAATACTGAATCCTGAAGTCCTTGTGCCTGTCCACAGAGACAAGAAAGACATAAATAAAGGGATCTGGTATATTGACACCGTCTCGAAGAACTGCCTTCTGTCACTGTTGTCTGCTCTTCAGGCAAATCAGTTCCTCACAGCATTTTTCTTTCCATTTTCTCCCCTCTCCAGAGATAGGCCAGCCTAACACATCCTCCTGTCTGGCCAGCTGCAAGCACTGATGCTGCTCCAGAGGTGGTGGAGCACGGCAATCATGTCATTGAGTGCCATTTCCTCCCCTCAGACCCTCTCGTGGAGAGCTGCTTTTAACAAGTGGTGACCCCATTTGCTTGGAGCCACGTGGCCAGGGTGACAGCACTTCAGATTCTCCTCAAAGAAGTTGGAGAAATATCTTTTCTATCTTGGGTCAAGGTTTGAATTTTGAGGTGTAGAAATAGCACAGCTGCAAGTATGGAGAGTTGTTTCTAGAGAGCTGTAGTTGTTGCCAGCTTTTCTCTTAGGTTCTCCTGTTTCAGAGAAGGTGTTGCAATAATTCGGGTAGCATGTTCCCAAGGTCTAAACTTTCACCAGCTGATAGGGGCATAGTCCTTGGAGACTTCTGAATAACTCTGACAGGTAATGTGGCAATGGCTCCGTGCAGCCAGACAGCTGCTCTCTTTCTTCAGTTCTTGCATTTAGCTCAGTGTCTGGTGTTAGACTGAGTCGGTTTTGTGATGAGATGATAGATGTATCTCCTTTTCCCTTTCAGTAGCACCCTGAATGCAAACAGCTGGTATGCACAGCTGTCAGAAGGGTGGCAGCTCTGTTGCTTCTCCACCTTTATCCTGTGCTTTTAATTCTAGACCAGTCGTTTAACACAGAGTATTCTGGAGGGGAGATGTTTTATTGTGACTTCCTCACCAACTGTTCTAGGCAATAACACATTTTAATGCCCTACATGGAGCTTCAGCATAGGGAGAAGGTTCTTTTGCAGTTACCACAGTCAAAGCAACAGCGTTGAAAGCAGCCTGATTTATGAAGGAATTTTTACATGGGAGTTGCAGAATACTGTAGAGTGACCCTGATGGGGCCAATTAGTGGATTAAATTATCTGTGTGTAAAGTCCATTTTAGTGTTGCGGTTTTGATTCTTGGTAACTTAGATTCATATTTCTTGGCCAAGTTTAAAAGGTGAATGAGAAGCTATAATGATGGTTTAACAGCTGCATTACAAGAAATGCAAACCGCTGTGGTTAGGTATTAACCATGATCTGCACTCCTGTGCATGTTGATCCTTGAAGAGCTGACCATTTATTTTCTAATGTTTAATTTTTCACTTCTGTTCCCCAGAAGAATGTAGACCAGTTTAACCTTAAGTGCCTATCCTCAGCCTTCTTTTTTTTTTTTTTTTTCCCTGAAACATATTTGTTTATATATCATAAACTCTAATAAGGAGAAATATCATCTGTCTTTGTAGCAGATCATCATGAATAAAAGGACGCTGTCATATGGAAGTTCAGTTATCGCTTTTCTCCTCTGCCATCACCTTGTGTTCACATGCCTGTCATACAGCCTGGGGGACTGACCTGCAGGTCTTTAGTTCCTATTGGAGTTAACCGTGCAGAGCCAAAGGCAGAGCAGCACAACACAGCGTTAAAATATCTCTAACTGGGATCTGTTTAACAGTCACGCATTTATGTGCAGCCTTGTCACTTAACATGTGAACTGCAGACACATGATTGAAAATACAGTTACTTGCAATGTGCAGTACTGATTCTTGTTTCCAAGCACCTCTGGGGGCTCAGCTTGGGTGTTGAGGATGGGGAGGGGGAATGACTAGAAAGAAAATAGCTTGAAAGAGCATGTTCTGCTCAGCCAGGAGGATGCAATGGGAACCTTGCACAGGCTGTTAAGTCTTGATCTGAGGGCTCATCCCTAAGGAATCTCTCTTGCATGTTAAGCTTTGATCACAGCACAGCCTTCTCCACCTGCTGCAACAGGATTAGGTGAGCGATGATGTGTGATAGCAAGCATTGTCTTATCTGAAAGATGGTGGTCTCAATGATACTGTTGTGCTGTATGAGAGTGTATGTGCCTGCATGAAAAATGGGCTGAGTGCTACCTTCCTGAAACCAGAAGTGGTGTTTTGACAGGCTTTGGTTCTCTTCAAAAACTCTGCATTACAAAAAATGAATGTTGTTATTCTTCATGGGCAAAATACCTTTCTTTTGTTCCCTGGAAAGCTTAAACAGCCCCTTACTGTTGGTAGTGGGAAGAAAAGAAAGACCCAAGACGTAAAGCACATTTTTCATAGAAAAACAAGAGGTGTTAGGAAGGGAATTGATCCAAGTACAGGAATCAAGTCTCTTACGTATGCCTTTTGTACAGTGTCATCCTGTTGCAGCATGTCTATTGCTGGTGTATCTGTGGCAAACCGTTGTTTCATCGCCTGCTGTGTAGGACAGCTTCTTAAGCTTGCAGAAGTTGTGCTTGTTTTGACAACTGTATACTAAATATATCTGGAAATAAAGGGGAAAAATGTAGTGTTGCGTTTCTATGTGTGCCTTGTGTTTTATTTATAGTTTGTTAGCCAAACCTGCTGGCAGGATGTATTGAACTTACTGCCTGGGGAGTGAAGGGAGGTAGGGTTGTACCAGCCGCTGCCTGGAGAAAGCATTCCAGAGGCTCTGCAGAACTTAACATGAGGCAGAAAGCGTGCAGGCAGATGGCAGCTGCTCTAATTAAGACTTACTGTCTTTCTCCTTTTTTCCTGCTGCTGTGTCTTTTAAGGTATCTCTCTTTTTAACACCAGAGGAATGTTAGTAATTTATTATCCATATAGCACGGTATGTATTATATCACAGTGATAAACAAGCGTAAACCCACTGAAGCAGATGCCTTGAATCTTCAGTAAATTGGACCATGAGATGACAAGTCTCCCAAGACAATGGCAGCTGAAGATGTATAAATGGAGTTTCCATTTATGGTTAGTTATTACTCTTCACCAAGATCTTTTGAACCAAGCTTATGAACACATTGACAGTCTACACAGCTACAGAAGGTGCTAAGCAAAAAAGAGACTCTGTAGCAAATTCACATTAAAAGCACATGTTGCCTGTGAGTGCTCTCCAGGAGGATGTGAAACAATGGTTTGTTTGGTGTTTCAGAGTTTCAGAAGCTGTGGAGGAGCATTCCTGTAGATTCTATGGATGAGGAGAAGATTGAAGAGTATCTGAAACGACAGGGTATTTCTTCCATGCAAGAAACTGGACCAAAGAAAATAGTAAGAGATACAAATTGCAAATCTTTCTGGGGGATTCTTGCTTCCTGAGCCACCAGTGTTAATTCCAAAAGATGATAATAGGCCTATGCATAGCTGCTTTGTGTAGCTCAGGGACGTGTGACCAGTTTTAAGAAGTTGCAAGCAATGATGCTATAGCCAGCAGTCAGTGTGTTTTTACAACTTGTTTGAGCCTGTGTGACAGCCCAAGCAGCATCAAGGAGAGGGCAAATGCCAGAAATTTCTGTGAGCTTCAAAGTGGAAGCTTCTGTTTGAAGCTGTACAGTACATTAGGAGTAAAAGAATAGTTACTTTTGGGGGGAGAAGGGTAGGGGGTTTGTCACTTTTTCTTCTCTGCTAAATAGCTTTGACGTCCTGATGAGAATCCTCGTGTAATATGCTTCCCACCACACACATGCTGTTCTCCAAGTTGGGTGCAGTATGCTCCCAGTGTTTTACTGGAAGGCCAAAATGGCTGCAAGCTCTAAAAAAAAATGCTTTCTTCCTGGCTTCAAGCAATTCATTTTTTAACATTTATTTGATGTGATACATCATGTCTTTTCTGCACTTAGCTTCGAACTGTCCTTTCCCTTCCACAAAGGTCTTGTTCCTGGTTTCTGCTAGGTACTACGCTAGAAGCTTTAATGCCTCTCACCATGTAGGCACTCCTGACTTCCTTATATGCTGAAGGTGTCTTTGAGCACATAATTGTGGATAGAATGATGGGTCATGTACCTGCTTCTGTAGCTGCATGGGAGTGTTTGGAAGCTTCACTTACAAATGCCAGCTTTATTGCTGTGCTCGGAATACAGAGACTGCTCTGTCCCCATCTCCCTGCCTGGATTTGAGTTGAGTGCTGTTGCTTCTTGCCAGAAAAAGAAAGCACCTTCGCTGCCTACCTACCCCTGGTTCAGGCAGGGCTCTTCTTTGCAGAAGTGATGATTAGCACAGCATCACACATCAGGTCAGATGTAGCAGCTGGAGGGCAGATCTTTTGACTCCTGTTTATTTCTTCTTGTAGGCTCCTATTCAGAGGAGGAAGAAACCCGCTTCTCAGAAGAAACGCCGGTTTAAAAGTCACAATGACCACTTGGCTGGAGTATTGAAAGATTACTCTGACGTCGTTCCTGGCAAACAGTGACCAGTTGAAATCTGGAGCAAACACGCATTTTTAATATATCAGGATTTTGCCACTTGGGTTCAGTGTCTGCTTGCAGAAAGACTGACTGTATATAGTAATCTGGTGTGTTTCCCCCACCCCAGCAACTGCCCAGGTGAAACAGGTCGGTTTAAGGGCAAGTATGAATTACTAAGTTTAGAGTTTAATTTAATTAGCTAATGGGAAATGTGTCTTTAAGTAAGAGGTTCTCACTAGTTGCCTCGTGGCATAGTGGTAAATAGTGGTCAGCATGTGATGCAGGAGTTCCTGTTCAGTGCTTAACTCTGTTTTTACATTGCTTAATGGGTATTTACCTGGAGTTACTTACAAGGGGCTTTCTGGTAGGACTGAATACAATATTTGTTTTACCTATTTCAGGAAAACCTTTTCCTAAAAACACTTCAGGCAAGTTTCTTTCGTAGCCAAATACACCCCCTGTCTGTAGGCTTCTTTGTTGCCACGAGACTGAGCTTTACTGAGGATAGGTGATATCTGAGGCTCAAACTCAGGAAAAAAAACCAGACAAAAACCCTCTCCTGAAGTCCCAGCAGGCTGCAGGATGGCAATGCAGCTGCAGCTTCCTGATGCTGATCAGAAATTGCCCTTGGTGATTTTTCAGCACTGGAGGGGATGCACATCTGTTGCACCGTTCTACTCTATGGACAGGAGGTAAATAAAATGACAGTGTAATGCTGAAGCCTTTTTTGTTTGTTTGTTTTTCAGTAATAAACTTAATGCTGGTTTCCGGTTTTCCATCCTTAGAGAATGAGAGAATCAACATCTTTTGTGCTTGTTGCATTTTCCTTTTCAAGGAAGTGAAGGAATCTTCGCTCTATTTTTATCTTTTTGATGACTTATTGTTCTGGGCTGTCACTGTCATCTTTTTATCATCTGTGGTTGGGGAGAAGGGAGGAACCACCTTAAATGAATGCTCCAGTTGCCTGATGTTCTATGCAGTACCGACTAACATGGAACATGGCCAGATTGTGTCTTGATAATTTATTTGTATGTGCTATACCAGAGTCAGTCAATGCTGATACTGTTTTCATGGCACTGCAGGAGAGGAGTTGCGTCTTTTCACTTCTAGGGTTAGGATCAAAGATAAAATAGGTGACTGTGATACGCCACCAGCAGCGGATTGCTGCTGTTTGCATATGAACTGGTGTCTTGATGTGTTGGTGGCTGAAGCAGAGGCCATCAGATCTGGACACATGAAGAGATGAAGAATAAGGCTTTGTTGCTGTTGCACTGACCGCATTCCATCTGCCTGGGGAAGCACACGAGGAGTAATGCACTTCTGTAAGTGTAGCATTTATCCTTCTGATACTAAAGACTGCTCTTTTGAGGAACATGTAGTACTTCTGGCATTGCACATGTCAGTGCTGTATCAGCCTTGAAGAGTTGATAAATGCTGGTAGGAGTTCTCTTTTTTATTTTCTCCCATGCTTTTTTAATATAAATATATAAAAAAGGGATGCTGCTCTGGCTGGTGTCGCATTTCTTTTTATTCCCTATATTTTCCAGGTCAGCACAAGCAATTCCTTTGGAGCTTTTTACTTTTCCATTGCAGCTTGGCTTTAAAGCACCCGTGGCATACTTGCAGAACTATTCTTTTCTCTCCTGTCATTGTAACTCCAAAACCACAAAAAAGTTCCCTTCCATCTGCTGCATTTTTGAGCAGTGATTTTTTTTTTGGTGGTGGTACTCGGACAAAATTCGAACTCTTTAGTGAGCTCTGAGTTGCCTTTCATGCCTTCTGGGTTTTTAGGGGGGTAACTTCCCAGTCGTCTTACATAGTGTTATCCTTTCTCTATGACCCAAAGCTTGCAAAACAGGCTGTAAGGCAGGCTACCTGCTTTTTTTCTCTGCTCAAGTGATTAAGATAATAGGGAAGTCTGAAGAAAATACCTGCAGCTATTTTCAAAGACTAAAAATATGTTAGGTCAAAAAATAGCAAAGGAAGACTGAGTATCAGCTCTGTGTGCTGTGCTGGCATTGTCAGGCTCCAGTGTTAAAAGGAACAAAACAGTTTGGTTGAAAGGCTGGATTAGATGCTCTGTATCACCAGAAGAAGTCTTCTCCAGAGGAAGGCATAGCAAGTTTTACAGGTACAGTCTTGGATATAGCTGAAGGGAAGCTCACATTGGCCTGTTGGAAGTGTCATGGAATATAGGCAAGCAGTTGTGAGGAAAAAAAGCTCAGAAAATAAGCATGAGCTCCTCTCTTTGTGTGGGTTTCAGGAGTTCGGGTTGTTTTTTCCTGTTGAAGATGCTCCCAGGGATCCTTATGGTTTTTTTTTTTCCCAAGACCTCTTAAAAATCAAATGGTGCAACTTGAAAACACCTCAGACTGTATCAGCAGGAGTCTGTTTTTTGAAAGCATTTTAATACCACTCTAGTCCACTTTCAGTCTCTTCACAGCATAGTGTCCAAATCAGGCTTTTTTGTTGAAGTTCAGCATAAGAGTTCACAGCTGTGAAAAACTTAAACCTACTTCATCTTCCTCCAGGATGTTCTCATCTATTCTGTGTTTGGCAAGATGGTTCTTCTGGTGTGAACAAACCCAGTGTGCCCTCAGCTCACTTTCTTTGGCAAAATCCTTCTGTTGGTGTGGCATTGTGAAGAGCTGTTGAGAGGCATCATGCTCTCTCCTGAGGGCCATGGACCTGTTTCTCCATTTTTCTGTTCATTCCCTGGAAGCATCTGCTGCCAGCTAGGAAGATAAGGAGACTCAGGCTGCCCTTGACTAAGACAGAACATAGAAATAGGATACTTCAGCTGGAGGGGACCTACAGTGATCATCTAGTCCATGGCAGGCACTTCTGTCTAATGCATTTCAGGAAGGTTCTTTGGTAAACCCATCTTGGCACGCAGTCTTTACCTGTCCTTACAAGACAAGTTCTTCCCTCTTCTACTCTCCTGAGGATCCTCAGGTGATGCCTGTCCTGTCCAGCCAAGGACGTTATATCTGAGCCATCTACACCACCCTTTTGCTTGCACAATCACACCTTAAGTGTGTGGCTGTGAAGACAGTGTCTGCAGCAGTCTGTGGAGCAGAGAACACAGCTCTGCTGAGGTCTGCAAGCAGCCAGGGACATGCACTTCATCCTCTTTCCCCCTCAATATTACACTAGTTTATCTTTCGGGGAGGGGGGTGTGCCCCAAAATAAAAGCATTGTTGTTTTTTTAAGGTGCAAGCTGAATAGCCCAGGTGTGTCACAGCTGTACTGACTTCTCTCCTAAAAGTTGCTCTAACTAAAGAGTTAATTCCACCTCGTCCTCCTGTTCTGATGATCATTCTGGAAGGGGATGAAAAACAGCAGACTTTTGTATGCTTGAATGAGAAAACTGACATAAGGTGCTGTGTGCCAGTGCTAATCTATAATTCATCATGATCATTGAAGGCTTTTAGAGAGCAGAGTAGGGAGAGGCGAGGGAGTCCTGACAAATGGTATAAAGACCCCGCATATGGATGTAGCCAGTGAGAGCTGTCACTTCTGATGAGCACGGGCAGGCGGTGCAGGACCACGGGGGAGAGCTGGGCTCCTGGTACCTTCTGACAAGGAGGGGCTGCATTTGCAGATGACTAGAAGCAACTCTGGTACTGACGTCTAATTATTTCCAGCTTTATTGCTTGCTTTCCGGTCACTGCTAATGTACCAGGCCCAAATTCCTTTGTGTCTTACAGCCTGGGGGGGGCCTCTGTCAGCTCCTGCATCTGGAGGAGAATGTCCAGGAGAACTGACTACTTATTGTTGACTGGTTAGGACCAGCAAGGCTAACCTCTAACAGGCATCAGGGAGAGGATTACTCAGACACCAGTCTGCTGGTCCTGGCTTTCTACTGCTGGGTACAACTGGATCATTGCAGCCTGCTGCAGTGCTGTCAGCAAGAGAGGGGTCAGCCTGAAAGTAGCATTCCCAGTTACCTCATGTAGCTGGCATCGCTGCAGCACTGCCCAACCTGACTAGGGATGCTTACCAAAGGGAGTCCTGGCCCAGCATTTTGTGGTAATGCAGAAGGTAGTTTGGGGGCCAGATACCCTCCCAGAGGAGAGAGGGTCTGCTTCTGTGCTGCTCCTTAGGTCTGTTCAGCTCCGTAGGCACATTCCTAACCACACCTGTCTTACTCTGCGCAGGCTCTCTGAAGCAGGTGCATCCCTTGTGTCTTATCTGCATCCCTGTAAAGCAGATAAGGAAGAATGGCAGTTCCCCGGATGAGAGGGCTTGTCTGGATACAGCAGGGCTCTCAGCAGGAAGGCAGCTTCTCTCTTGTGCTGGGTATTGCATAGTTGTAGCCACTGCCTTCCCAAATGAGGAACACTCAGCCTGTACTGCTCCAGCAAAGGCCAGCGAAGCAAGGGAAGCTCTTGGCTCTCTGCTCAGCCCTGGGAGGTTACACCTCAAAACCGTGTCTAGTTTGGGCCTCCCTCCAGCTCAAGAGGGATGCTTGGGAGGGTCTGTTAGGGGCCTCTGGGCTGCTGAGGGTCTGGGAAGAGTGTGGGGAGCTGGGACAGCTTTGTGCGATGAAGATACAGGTACAGCGATGTGAAAGCCAGTTAGAAAGATGATGTGGTCAAGCTGTTTTTGGCAGCCATGCCAGATGACATAATAGGGGAACATGGGAAGTTTGGCTTGGATATTAGGAAAAAAGAAGTTGGTGGGGAGGTGTCTCCATCCATGGGGGTTTCATACATCACCCAGACTAGACCAGGCTGCCAAGACCTCATTGGCAGCAGTTCTGTTGCAAGAGGGAGGTTGGATCAGAGGCCCCCTGCAGCCCCTTTTACCAACATGCTGATGTGGGTCTGAGCCCCAGTTGCTTGCTGTAAGAGCAGTTCTCCTCGTTTCTTGCTGCCTTGCTTTCTGCTGCTTCAGTTTGCAAGTATGTGCAGCAGCCTCTGTGTTACCCAGCAGCCAAGGAAAAAACAGACATGACTCCAAAACCCAGGTGGTTGGGACCTACGTGTTGGTCTCAACCAGCCTTGTGGGTTGGACACAGTGTGTAGAGTGCAAGCACAGCAGGGGAAAAGGTGGTTAAAGCAGGAGGCTGTTCTTCCATTAGTTAATTTTTTTACTATACCTGCACTTCTGGGCTTACATCCAAGGCCTGAAGTACTTGTGTGATTTCCTCCTGCCTCCATCAGTTGTGTTCTCTGTTCCCTCCTGAGCTAGTTATTAATTATGGAGACTGCAGAAATGAAGTCCAGGCTCTACTAACGGTTGACTTCCCCGTGTTTTAGAAGCAGCATTTCAGAGATCTGCTATAATGGTATTTCTTCGCTTTGCTTTTCAAGCTTCACCATCATCTTGGTTTCTAGCCTGAGTGTGGCAGCGAGGCAGACCATAGTGTTTAAACATTGGCTGAAGCCTGGCTCTCCAGGCAGCCTGCAGTTGCAGGGCACACATCTGTGGCACCCTGCTCATCTCCCTGGGTTGAAATGTCTCCATGATGCAGTTATCCCCATCCTTCCCAGGGCAGTGGTGTTAGCCAATGCTTCAGCTGTGTGCTTTTCTGTGCACATGGAATCTTTTTGTGCTAGCAAGGAGGACAGGGTGGCTTTGCCAGGCAGCACAGTGACCCTAGCTAGCTGATGACTCTCAATTTCCCCAAGCTTTGAGAACTGGGGAGAAAATCGAGGGTGAGTGCTGCACCCTCACCCCAGCTGTCCTCACAAAGCTACCCCTTTGCTCTTAGCCACCAGCTTCGCTCCCAGCCTGTGTCAGCATCTAAAGCTGCCGGGCCAAACCCCAGTGCTCTCATCTTTCCCCTCCCAGCCTTGTTATTCCTTTCCCCCTTCTCCCAAGGAGGCCCGCAGGAGCCGGTGCTGGGCTGGCTCCTCCTCCCTGCCCCATCCGGGCTGCGAGCACTGCTGGCCAGCCTTGGCGCCTGCTCTGTCTGCCCTTTGCTTTCCCTGCCCTGACTGGCCCATCTCCATTCCCTCATCCTTGCCTTTGCTGCTGCCTGCCCCGCCGTACAATCCTCTGGGAGACACAGCTCTTCTCCTCCTGTCTTGTTCCCATTCTTCCACTGATGGGTTGTGTCCATCCATTGTGGGGAGTTAGCGCTTGTTCTTTCGTCCACAGGCCCTGGCAGCCTGTTCCCTGCCTTCACCATGGCTTCCAGCCTGCTGCCTGTCAGTGGGCAGCCTCAGGGTGGAGATACATAGGAAGGAGCTGCCTGCATTCCCCCTGCCCAAGCTTAGCCTTGGTGTTAGGGGAATAGGGAGAGAAGGACTTGGAAACAGTGAGAGTGCAAAATGTTCCCATTTTAGTTTTTCCAGTGCTGCCCGTTCGTGCCCCCCAGCCTGGGGCTTATCCCTGGTATTGGGTGCCAGCACTGGCCTTGGAGTCCCGGATCCTGTTTTGCAATCTTCTGGTGTCGGCCGGCAGCTTGGGCCTTCTTGTAAGCGCCCCCATGGTCATGGGGAAGGAATGTTCCCCCAGCCGCATGGGGAAAGGTCACCATGGGCAAAGGGGACGTTGGGACCAGGCGAGCATGCTCCCTTGCTTCCTGTCACCGATGAGGGCAACACTGATCAGCATGGAGCTGAAAACATTCTGGCTTTAAAGAAGAGGTTCAGGAGGTTAAATATCTTGGGGAAGGCCCCACTTCCTTTTACAGGGCACATCTCCCAACATGCTGTGCCCAGGCAAAGTCCGGGAGGACATTTACCTGTGGGTTTCATTGCTTTTTTAGCGATGGAGAATGTTTGCTGTTGAATCTGCATCTGCTTGTCTCGCTGAAGCAGTGCCCAGGGTAGTGTTGTTCTAAATAGTAGTTGGGCTGAGCACTCTCTTCCCTTCCCATCCCAGGCCTGCCAACAAACCTCTCCCCTGAACTCAACTCGGAAAGAAAGCTGTGACTTGTGGTGGCTGCAGAGGGATTAGCTTCCAACATTAAGGGCTTAACTCTTCATCCCTGCCAGCGGGGGTTTCAAGTAACACCACTGTGCCTTTTTCTTTCACTCTCAGCGAGTTTGTATCCTCCTTTAGTAACATCCTTTACACACCATTCTCCGGGCTGGGTTTTCCAAGCTGGAGCTTGCTCCTGGTGCTTTGCTTTGAGTCTGGCATGTTGGCTGAGGCTGGTGGCATTGATCAGGGCAGGAGCGGAGCGGAGGAAGGAGGAGGAATTTCTAGGTTGGGCTCACGAACCAAGTTTGTAAAAATTCTCAGCATGTTAAGAAAAAAAAGATAATCTGGCCCTTGGTCTCTAGGTTACGTTGCCTCTGCTGTAGCTGAGCTCATGGAAAAATGCAGCTTAGCTCCTGCACTCAGTGCCAAGATTAGTAGGTTTCAAAACTAACCGATAACATCTCTGTAAGTTTGGAGTCATTCCTTTTAAGCCGCATGATCCTTCCCGCCTGGATTTTGGAGCTTTCCTGGGGATCCTGGGGACGACAGTATCAGCCCTGAAAAAAGTCAGTGTCACCTTCAAACACCCAGAGGAAGGAGGCTGCTGTTCCCCAGAGCCCTGAAGAGTGTGTGCTGAGATTCTTCTCCCAGTTCCCAACCAGATACACAGCACATGACAGACGCTCTGCGCGTAACTTACAATAATCACTGGTTTTATTTATTAAAAAATTACAATAGAAAAGTACCTTTAAACACATTTCCAAAAGCGGAGTAGACAATGTGGATGCTTCTCTCCTCTCCACAAGACAAAGTACAGGAAATAGTTTGCTAAAAGAGTTAGTCCATCACTTGGAAACGCTGATATCATTCCTTTTAGAGCCTCTCCGGGGTTTGTCTTGGAATTGATTTCTTCTCGCGTTGCCTGTATCAGTGCCATTTGTTACAGAAGACCCCACCAGGACAGTTTCCCATCGCACTGCTTCACCCAGCACCCTGCCCTGGCTCCAGCAGCCCAAATCTCAGCCTACCCACAGAATAAAAGGAGGGATGAACAAAAAGGTTATGATGTATTTAACAAGGCCACGGGCACCCCATGTCTTCAGTGCAGCTGGGAAACCGACTACGGCAAAGCCTGGGCAGCAGCTGAGCTCAGTGTGCCCTGCAGTGGGGATGGGGTTGGGAGGAGAGGCAATGGAAGAAGTTTTGCACCTCCTTTTGCAGGAAACCCAAAATCTCTTTGAGGTTTTGGTTCACTTTGCTCTTCCCAAATTTCTCCTGGAGCAAGGAGAGGGAGAGACTGGTATGTCAAGCAGTCTCTAGCCCCTCAGCTCGCTCAGGACTCGTGCCCAACCTCGAGTAAACTGGCAGACCAGTGGTTTGTCATTTGTTTTTTTCTCATACAGCAGTTTACGTTGCCTATAACAACTTCAAGCAGTCATGGCAGGAAGAGGAGGAGGAGGCATATTGTCATCTTGCTACATATGTGGGCTATCTCTGCCCATCCCTGATCTGAGCCCGTTGTACCGTGCCGAAGCTTTGCACAGCAAGCTATTAACATAGCCGTAAGGTAAAAAGCAAAATCACCATAAGAAAGTTTCTGATTGTCCTGCCTGGTTGTCATTTGGTACAACTGGGAAGAAAACAGTAATACTGTCAGTGTCCACAGATGTCTTGCCGATGCAGCCGGAACACAATTCCTGTGCCAGAGGGAGCACGAGTCCTACACACCCAAATTGTGCATCTTGACATCTGCATGCATGTGAGCATCATGCCTTTGACATGCAATTGACGGGGCAGGGGGATGCAGACTCTTAACGACACGCATTCAAAAGTCAAGCACAAAACCTGTGGTCTGACCCAGAGTAAGATTGTTCTGTTCAGGAGGTTTGGTACAAAAATACTTGCTCTTGTTTTGCCTTTTTTTTTTTTTTTTGGAGTTTTTTGTTTTCAGTCCGCTTTCCTATGGTTCTGTTTGAAGACTTTTGAGACACTGCAGAAATGCCTGTCAGACCGTGCTTTCAGAAGTAACACACTCTTTCTCACAAATATACAGTGTAAAAGAGGAAAATATTATTACTAGGTATGTTTTTTCATTTTTCTTCTAGGAGAGCAGATGTGTGATAGAGGCTGTGGGAAAGTCTTGGAGGAATCCAAACTTGTGTGAGGGTTTTTTCTGTGGTTTTTTCAAGCCTGTAATAACAGAGAGAGGTGTTAAAAAAAAAGCTGCTGCCATCCTGGGCTGAGGCAAAGTGAAGAAAGGGATGTGGTTAATCTTTTCCCCCTGTGGGGAAGCTCCCTGCTGCAGCGTAGAGGGAGGATTGTTTTGGAAATGGGGTGAAGAAAGGAGAGCAGCTCCAAGGACAGTTGTTTAACCCGGAAAGGGCAAGATGGGAAATGCCTGCAGGGAGAACCAGGGCTGTTGGCACCCTGGGGTCAGGCAGAGGGAAAGGACCGCCCTGGTTGTTCTTCTGTAGCCCCTGGGGTTTTAACCAGGGAGGCACCAGCTGGGAAGCTGAGAGTTAAGTTGGAACTGAATCTTGCACTTAAGAGGAATTCAGTCTGTGTTGATCCAAGGCAGGAAGTGAGCACAGCAGCGAGATGAGATTACTGGGGGTAATTCAAAGCCTAGAAGCATTCCTTGGCTGTTGAAACTCTCACCCCAGATAACAGCGATAAAGGCAGGAATGGCAGAGCATGGATCGCTGGAGGTGTCGTGCCACAGGGGGAGCAGGGGTCAATCGCAGGGATTGTCACCTTGCTGCCTGTTCCCTCGGGGACACCACATTGGCTTCTTCACCCCTCTGCCCCCTCCCCTTGGGCCACCTCCCCCCTGGCACAGCCGCGCTGCGCTGCAGCCTTACCAGCACACTGTGGTTTTGCAGAGAGCACGCCAACCCAGCAGCCACCTTGGAAGACTCCATTAATACCCACAAGACTGACTGTAGGCCACCATCACACACCTGAGACCTGAATGAGGACACAGCGTAGGGTCAGGGACAGAGGTCAGTGTGCTGTGGGGAGAGGTTGTTTGGTGGTGGCCAGTGTCAGCACTTCCTAAGGGGGTAGGCCTGGAGCTTAAACCTGCCCTGATAGGCTCCACATGGTATATCTGGATGCTGAAGAGGGACTATTCATCAGAGACTGCAGCAATAGGACAGGGGGTGATGGGTTCAAACTTGCGTTTTGATTTAGGTTAGCTATAAGGAGGAAGTTCTTTACAGGGTGGTGAGGCCCTGGCACAGGCTGCCCAAAGAAGTTGTGAGTGCTCCATCCCTGGCAGTGATTAAGACCAGGTTGCACAGAGCCTTGGGTGACATGGTCTAGTGTGAAGTATCCCTGCCCATGGCAGGGGGGTTGGAACTGGATGATCTTAGGGTCTTTTGCAACCCAAACCAGTCTATGATTCTATATGGGATGCAGGCAGGAAAGTCTGAACAGCAAAACTGTTTGCTGGGCTGTGCCATAGCCCTTCCTGGCTGGTGGAGCAAGGCGGAACCAGGTGGTCCCTGACCCTCCGTCTTCACTGCCCATTTTGGCTGCCAACGTTGCTGCAGGCAGATGGACCTGTTTGAGGGATTCACTCATCTCCTCTTCCTAAATACAGCTCTGCTTAGATTTTAGCTGGAAACATAGGCACAGGAGGCTTCCCGCAGGCTGATGGAGCAAGCAATGCTCAGCATCAGCCAAGCCTCTTTCCCCTATTCCATTTGAATCGCTTTTGTTTATCTAGCCACAAAAGGCTGAGTTATTTGCAGAGCATATTTCACAAGGCTTTTGCCATCCACTGTGGTCCCAGGTGTAATGGAACCATCCTCCTACCTCCCTGGTAACCACACTGGGGCTTCCAGGAGGGTTTTCATTACAGCTTTATGAGATGTTCACCAGCTCTGAGCTGCTGCAGACCGCGAGAGTCGCAGCAGGGGGGAGGACAGGAGAGCACTCACCCAGCATTCAGCAGAACTGACGGGACTTCCAGCCCTGAGAACCAGCCTCAGAGGGAGGGAGCCAGCGCATCTGCAAAGACAAGAGGGGCAACAAGGTGAGAGGAGCAGTGGCCACACACCCTGGCACGAAGCTCCTCTGGGTTCCCTTTTCCCAGTCTTCCCTGAGGAGAAGGTCAAAAAACAGGCGGTACATCCCAGCTCTGGTTGGGATGATGGCGCTGGCGGGGGCTGAATGCAGCCTGTGGCATTGCTGCTTGCTGCAGGACCAAGTAAGGACAGTCTCAGCATCTAACATCAATTCTCAGCATGGATTTTCCCAGGAGCCCTCAGAGCCTCCTTACATCCCCATTTCCTTTGCTGGCTGTTTCTCCAGCCTCCCGAGCAGCACAGGTGCTGCCTGTTAGTGGTTATTTGACAAGGCAAGTACGTCACTGCAATAATATTTACCACCGCTCTTCCTACAAACGGCAAGGCTTGAAAACCTGGAGTTTCCTCCAAAGGCTGAGGACGGTTTGTACATGGAGCGCTTTTCCTCGCCCTCCCGCTCAAACCAGCCCCCGGCTGTCCCTGGCTCCAGCGATGGTGGCTCCGGATAACCCGGTTCAAGACTTCCGGATGTGGCTTATCCGGTGAATCTGTTTCCATGTGCTCATTTCCTCCTGCTCACCGCCAAGCTGCAGCTGAGGAGCACAAGCTGGGATAGTGTCCAGCATGGCTGCTGGGGAGGCAGCTTCTGTTCCCCACTCCGTGGCAGGCATCTCTTCCCAGCATCTCTGTGATGCCACTACAGGAAACATTCCAAAGGCTGGCACTGCAAAGAAATCCTCCACCACTTCTAGTTCTCCTTTTCTCCACTAGGTAGGTGCTTAATTATAACATCCATGTGCGGCCATCGGGGCAGCCAACAGAAAAGCACTTGTCAATAAAAGATGGGTCCTCCATTTGCAACTCACTTTCCCCTCTCAAGGTCACTTTGCTTCACACCCCACATCCAGCAAGCCGCATCCCAACGATGCTCAAGGGAGTGGATAGGTTGTTCGGTACTGGGAGTGATGGGGATGGATCAAGTCCAGCCCCAGCAAGCATCCCCAACCCCTCCCTCCCCACCTGGTGAAAGTGAAGGGAGGAAGGCAGAGAGAGGTGTTTGGGTGGTGCCATCCCTAAGTCTCGGTGAGGAGGGGTGAGTGCCTGTTAGCTGGGCAGAGGTTAGTGGTGCGGCGAGCACCAAGAAGGGAGGTCTGTGAGGGTGAGCGCAGTGGTGGCGGATGGGTCTGAATTACCTGGGCGTGCAGCGAAGCGGGATAGGTGAAAGCAGGAGGAGGTAGAGCAGGTGCTAACTCCGCTGGGTACAGGGGGTACGGCCCCCACACTTCAGGGCTACTGGGGTAAAGTGCAGGCACTGTGAGCTCATCTGCAAGAGAAGAAGAAGGAGAGTTAATGGCAAGCACCAGGACGCGGCCCCCACCACGCCACACGATAGCCAACAGCTCTGCTGTTTTTCCTTCTCCCCTCAAAGCAGGCAAAAGCAGGAGCAGAGCCTCCTCTGGAGAAGCACGATGTGATGGTGCTGCTGGCAAGATGTGACCACAAAGCCAATGCCGAATTCGCCCACTGGGAAAACGCAGGGCAGTGTTGCAAGCGATGCTACAGGGCACGGTGCGTCATCTCCAAGAGGTTTATTTACCCCAGGAATCCAGTGTCGGTGGCTGCGGAGGAGAGTGTGCAGCTCATGGCCATGCACAGCAGTGAGGCAAGGAACTGGTATCCACGAAAGAAATGCTTTTTCAGTAGCAGAAACGGGTATGGTGAGTTCACAGCAAGACGTCATCGAGGCTCCCACGGAGACCAGATACTCCCTGGCACCGTGAAGCAGCACCAAGAGCTCATCCCATTTCTGTGCAGCGTTCAGAGCCGGCTGTCTCATGTCCCGGTGTTTGGGGACTCACGGCCACCAGCCAGCACATGCCACCATGCTTGCAGCAAACAGGCGCTGCGGCTTCCGACGGGACTTAGTGTTCCCATCACCACCCCCCTCCAGCATCCCGCTACATCCACCTGGGATGTCTGCATGACATCAAATCGCCTGAATAAGGCATTTTCCCTGAGGAAATGAGGATGGGGACAACCCCTGTCAACCTGCTGACACTGCCATGGTGGCAGGTTGGGGGGACATGGCACAGGGCTCCCTCAGGGGAGCTGGGGCTGCTACTTACAGGGCTCGCGGGTGATGAACTGAGGTATGGCAGTGGGGAGCGGCGTGCTGGGGTTTGGGGTGCCCACCAGCTTGCTCTTGGCCATCTTGGTGTTGGCCTTGGCAAACTCCAGCCGCAGCGTCTGGGGGATCTCGGGGTCGAAGCGGATGCCCTGCGGGAGGGGAGAGGCATGGTGGGTTGGGTGAACACCAGCCCTGCAGCAGAAACAACTCCCCATTACTGAATCTCTTTTTGTCTTTTCCACTTCCAGCCTTGAAATGAGCTCATTTGCCAGGCCCCGAGGCGGCTCGCATTCCTCCGGCATCTTTAGCATCGGAACCATATTTGGCAGTCAGCGTCCTGCGCTCTTATCCAGAGGGATTAGCAGAGCCAAAAAAAGTCTTACGTTGAAAATGAAGCCAAGGAAGAAAAAAAAACCCCAACCCAAACCAAAACCCCGGGGCAACTGCAGAACAGCTCCACACACTTCTGCCCGTGACTCTTTTCAGGAGGTTTAACTCCGCAGAGGTCGGAGGGAGCCTCTAAAGTGAAATTTGCTTTTTCTTTGGCAGCTTTAGCTGGGATTTTTCCCACTGAAACAACAGGAGAGGCTGGGAAAGGCATCTCTCTCAGACTCGTATCTAAGGGTCTAATCCTTAGGCTTGGCCTTGGGATGCAGGCCCCTGGGAGGATGCAGACGAGAAGCAACCCATGGGGACCAGCTGGAGGGATGGGGATGCAGTAGGACCAGCCAGTACAGGAGATGCACATTCTGGGGATGGGGGAATCTGGAGAGTATCCAGGGATGGGGAGATGGAGGGGAAAATCCCGGATACATGGAGCATCCAGGGGCACTCACATTCAGTGCATTCTTTGCTGCCTCTGCTTCGGAGCGGCTGTCGAAGCTGACAAAGCCCACAGGCTGTGGAGGAAGAAGACGATGGACCATCAGGGAGGCAGACAGGGAGCACAGAAGGAACCCCTCACCCCAGAGACCTGTGGTGCATGGCGTGGGATGCTCATCCCACTATGAGTGTTTCCTACCTGCTTGGAGGTGAGTTTGATGAGAGACCCTTCGTACCCCTGCAAGGAAAAGAACAAAAAAGGGTGGTTGGTAGAGATCCCCCCCCTTTCAGCCACCCTTTGGAGAGGAAAACCTCGCCCCAGCAGCCCTACAGCTTTGGGGCATCAGGGAGGCACAGAGGGGAGCTTGTCACCAGCACAGGGACTCACCGCTGCTGGATTTTTGTAATGATGTGGATGCCTGATACTACTGTCCTTTGTGTCTCAAAAGAGCCAGTGTCTGAGATGTAGGTCTCACAGGGTGAAGAGACTGGAGGTCTGCAGCCAACAGTCTTCTGCTAAATGGGGCATGAGTCAATGTGCAATTAAACCCCAAAGAGCCTCATGCCATTTTCCTATGGTTTATAGACTCACATAATCCCAGGCTGGTTTGGGTTGGAAGGGACCTTAAAGCTCATCCAGTTCTAACCCTCTGCCACAGGCAGGGACACCTTCCATTAGAGGAGGCTGCTCCCAGCCCTGTCCGACCTGGCCCTGAACGCTGCCAGGGATGGGGCAGCCACAGCTTCTCTGGGCATCCTGTGCCAGGGCCTCAGCACCCTCACCGTTTAAAGCCATTCCCCCTTGTCCTGTCTCTACATGCCCTTGTAAAAAGTTCCTCTCCAGATTGCTTGTCAGCTCCTTTAGGTATTGGAAGGCTGCTCAGAAAGGTCCACTGTGGTAACAGATCTGAGCTACTGCCTGAGTTGTCATGCCTTCTATTGGGGAAAAAAAGGAGCAGAAACTTGTTTCTGTGAATGAAATCACAAAATCAGATATATTTTGGGAGGAAACCATCAGGTTCCCAGATCCCACCAAGGCTGTGAGGTCATGGGATTGTGACATGGCAGGCCCTGTGCTTCCATCCCCCTTCTCCCCTCCCCAGTCTGGTACCTTAAAGGGTCTGAAGAGCAGGTAAAGTTCCCGGGGCTTAATGTCCAGAGGCAACCCACTAACAAAGAGCGTCCTCACCTAGAAGAAAAGAAAAGGAGGTTCCTGGTAACCCTCATCCCCAACTTGGGGATACCCCATGCATCCCACAGCCTCCGGTGGTGGCACTCAGGAACGATGCCAGTCCAAGGGGAAACTCATGGGCAGCCAGAATCCACACTTGGAGGATGTGGCATTTTTGGGAAAGGTATCCCCATCCTTCATGGGACTGTGAAGGAAGGTAGCAAGACACCGTGGAAAGGTAACCAAGACCTGTCCTCACCACACTGAGTTCCCTCTGGGTCAAAAAGGCCACCAGCATCCCTTCTTACCCAGGTCTGGCAAACAGGATCTCTCCTGGCATCCCCAGCAGAGCCCTCACTCTGCAGACAATGCCTGTTGTCTCTGTGTAATTGCAGCAGCTCATGAAGGACTTGGGAGAAGCAAAACCCAACCCTTCCTCCTGGACGACCAGCCCTGTTTTAGAGGGACCTGGGTTTAAGCAGCTTGTCCCTGGTTTATCAAAGTCACTTTTTAAGGGAGTTTAACTCTTTTTTTGGGTGAATGTGGGGCTCCTTGGGAACAGGCAGACCCCACCTGGGGCAAGACCCGTGCCAGGATGGTTTTGCTTTAGAACCAGCTCCTAACCTGGGGAGCGGTGTGGAGCAGGAGACCAACAGCTGGATCTACTGCCAGTCTGCTTCTCCTCATTCCCCAAAATCTCGTCCGAACACTTTGATGGCCGGTGGGAGCCTGGGGCTGAGAACAGCCCCAAGCATCCTCACCTGAGACCCTCACCCCAGGGCTGTGTTTAGCCTCAGACCATGTTGGGAATGAGCAGGAGCTTGGTCTCAGCCCCGCTGTGTCCCTGTCCACCATCTCTGCTCTTGTTGGGGCACCTGGGGATGGGTCCTATGTCCCTGCCTTGCCATCCTCATCATTTCCAGTGCTCCTGTAGCATCTTACTAGGAGGTCATCTGGGGGATTTAGTGGATGTAGCTTATTTTTTCGGGGCACCCAAATACCTTGAGAGAGCTCGTCCTGAGCGACTAAGACCAAGGTCACCCCCCGGGTGCCAAGGTGCCAGATTTGGGCTGGAAGAGGGGGAAAACCTCAATTTCTTTTTATCTATTTTACTTTTTTGACCAGGCACTTTGCCTGCCCCATTCCCACAGCCAGAAACAGCCACCCCAGGCCTATTCTTCTGCTGACATTTCTTCTTTCTCTTGCAGATAAGCTATCTACCCCATCTCCCGGGGCCTGGAAGCTGCAAACATTCCTGCTTTGTGTAGCAAAACCTCTGGCTGACCTGTATCTATTAAATAACAAAAGGTTAAATTACAAAAGGGGCTTTTTGCATGTAGCCCTTGTGTCAACAGCCCTGGTTCGATACCCATCCGGCTGCTGGTACCCATCTCCCATCACTGGGTGCCAGAAAACAGGCCAGCCGTGAAAGTACACCCATCCCAGGCTTGGCTCCTCATGGAAACCAAGCCCTGCTCCAGCCAGGAAAGCATGTTCAGGGCTTTGCCCAGAGAGATGCTGAGAGCTCCAGGCTGGATGGGATCAGTGCAGGCATGTCCTCACCCCTTCCAGAGCCACGGCTGCAGTTGGGCACAGCCCCGTAGACTGTCCGTTACTGGGACCATTCATGGTCAGCTGGAAACCCCCCACAAGATGCTTTGGGGACCCCTACCAGCGTTTTGCCTTTCTCTTGAGATCAAAGGGTGATGGAGCATCCCAAAGCACTCAATGCTGCACTGTCTCCTAAAGGAGACACTCCCCAGATTTCTCCTGGCGGGGGCTGAGGAGGGATTCATCTGCAGGACCTCCTCTTGCATCCACGAATTTCAATTAAAGAAGGCAAATTTATCCTTTCCTAAGGGAAAATAAAAGTATTCCCCTTCAGACAGATCCACTGAGAATACCTGCTATCCAGGGAATCGCGTCGCCAGACACATCCACCCTCCCAGCTGGGTTTTACTTTGGGGGAGGCTGAGTATCCTTGCATGGTCCCCCCGTCTCCATCATCCCTCAAGCCTCTGGTCCTCTCTGGCATGCTAGCTTGCTGTCTTCCAGCCTCTCCTCTCCCCAAGGACCAGAGGCCTCAGAGACGGCTCCACAGGAGAACCCACTGCACCCCTGAAATCCAAACCTATATGAGCCCGGTTTGCCAGATCATTTAGCCCCATAGCTGCCTTGGCAGAGAGATGGGAGATAAAAGACCCTGGAAAGCCCTCTGGAATTGAGCCTCCTCGCAAAGGAAGGGCTTCTCTTCAGCAATGACTTGTTTTCTTTGAAAGTTCAAATGTGGGTCGGCCAAGTTTTAAACTGTCAAATTAGAGCGAGAGAGGGAGGAAGGCTCCAAAGATCTCCCAGCTGGTTTCCAGCTCCAAAAGGATGTTTTGGGAGCTGGGAAGTGGAGGGAAGAGATAGGAGGTCGTAGGCACGCCCCACTTGAATCCCAAAAAGGGGCTGGCGGGTGGCGTACCCACCCAAAGGGATGTTTGAGTAGGTCCTACGTAAACAACATCCTCTTGCTGGGCTGGGTAGCAAGCAGGTGGGAGGATTTGGGTGCTAAAGCGAGAAAAAGGCAGACAAAGGGAGCGTCCTGGGGGATAATTCCCAGCAGGCGGGATGGATATCCTCTTGCCAACGGGAAAGATTACTTTAGGCGGAAAGATTACTCCTGCCCTTAAATGGAAGAGGAGCTTCAAACCCGCAAGGAGCTGCTCCAGGCGCTGCTGTGCCGGGACATCCCAGGGGCTCTGCCTCCATCCTCAACCCTGAACGCTCTCAGGGCAAAATAGTGCCTTTGAGGGGGGTGGAAAAAAAGCCTTACTAGGTGTCTGCTCTTCCATAGGGAGAAATGACCCCTCCGAGAGAGGGTCCAAATGCTCTTGGTGGAGCGTTTCTCCATCTCTCCTTGTTACAATTTGGATGAAACCAAAGGTTTCTTCCAGGTAAGAAGTGCCAGTGCTTGCTCCAGGAAACTGCTGGCCATGGGTGCAGGACCTTGCAGGCAGCCACCACCTTGATGTCCTTCAGCGGGGATGATGGCTATGGGACTATACCAAGTCCACTTTCCATGGGCCTCCTCTTCTCCTGCCGCCGCGTCCCACAGCTCCCAGGTTTGCCAGGGCCTCCGAATGCCAATTCCACGGCCTCGCTCCTGGTTTGTGCCTTCCTGGTTCTTACTGTCAGTAAGACAGCAACGTCTTCTCCTAGCTTCTGCTGCTCTCCTCTCTCCCTAGGAAGCCATCTCCATCCTGCTTCTGGTGTGTCCTTCTCATCTCTGCGCTGCACCATCACCTCCTGACGTCCCTGAACACCACGTCCCGTCTGGGATCAGTCTAAGGGATACTGGAGAGGCCACAAGCCAGGTTTGTCTCCCACAGCTAAGGAGGCACCAGGGAGTAATTTGCCTGCCTTGGACCCCCATCAGATGCCAGAATGATTTGGGTTGGAAGGGACCTTAAAGCTCATCCAGTTCCAACCCCATGCCATGGGCAGGGACACTTTCCACTAGACCAGGTTGCCCCAAGCCTCATCCAGCCTGGCCATCCCATGGGATGCTGGGACCCCCCCCCCCCAGCATGGTCACGCACCCCTGCCCCTGCACAAACCACCCCTGGTAAACGTTAACAGGCTGGGGGCCGTCAGGGAGAGGAGGAAGGCGACCGAGTGATTCATTCACGAGGCATTTAATGGCCTCCTTCATGCCCAGCTCCACGTCCACCACCCTTCAGTGGGGGCTTGCTTTAATTCTCTACCAGCCGATTAACTGCTTGACTGCCCCGGCGGGAGCAGGAACCCTGCCATCAAGCCATAAAACAGGGCGAGCAGAGCTTCCTCCCCTTCTCCCTGGCAAAGTGGGGTGCTGCCTCCCCCGTGGTGGGGTGAATTCCAGCCCCACCGGGATTAATCCCTGTGTAAATACTCTCTCTGCTAATGGAGTGTCCTCCTCCTTGGGTTTAGATTCTTGGGCTGCGTGTACACATGCCATCAACCCACAAAATTCCCTGACATAAACAGGGGGAGGCTGTCTCCCGTGCTGCTGGGATGCAGGAGGAAGGGGGCTCAGCCTCCAGCCCTGCCACCCGTAGCCACTTCTCCAGACCAGTAGCCAAATGTCCAGTGGGAGGATGGGAGAAATGGAGCAGCCCTCTGGGAAGAGCCAGTCCAGAGCTGCTGGGGCTGGAACGAGGAAGCGGCAGAGGAAGAAAAGCCAGTGAGAAGCCAAGGGAGCAAATGGGGGATTGCAACAGAGCAGAGGAGTGAGCAGCAGGCACCAGCGGGGGTCATGCACGGTTGTGTCTGGCTCCAAACCCTCCAGACCCTGTGCTTACAGGAGGAAAGGAATCAGGAGCATGGGGAAGATGCAACACTGGGGCAAACCTTATCCACTTGCTGGGTACCTTCTCCCCCCGCAGAAACTATCCCTGGGGTCCCCTCTCCATGCCCTGGTCCCCTGGGATGAAGGATCTGGCATAGCATGGGGACAAGGACCACAGGCCGGGCTCTCTCGAGCTGCTCCACTACCAAATAAGGCCTCTGCCGAGCCTTTTACATGCCATCCTCGCCTGGCTGGAGTGCCGGGACCTCCTTCCCAAATTTTTGTCCCTCCTCTCCAGGTTCCTCTGTGGGCATCCCACCCCTGGTCCCACAGCTCCCGCGCACTAGGGGGTCCCTTTTTGGGGGTAAGGGGACAGGGATGGGGAGCCCACACTGGGGAGCAGCACTCTGGCCAGCCCAGGGAGGAGTGAGGGCAAAGCAGGGGCTTGTCTCACACAGCAGCACCCGGGCTGACCTCGCCATGATGCTTCTCCCTCTTGTTTTTAGGGGGGACAAGGCTGGAAGCCCCGGGAAGGGGGAGGTAGGGTGCAGCAGTTGGGCAACCCCCTTCCCTTGCGCTTAAACAAATACTCGACAGCACCGACTCTTCCAGCCGGGACTGGGAAAAACTCGTGCAGGGAAGAATACCTGCCTGGCTCCGGAGGAGTCTGGTTTGCAAACAGGGGCAGCCATCACCCTCCTAAGGCGTTCCCAGTACAATAGGAGGCTCTGGCACCTCGCAGGGACTCCTCATGTTCAGCACCCCCCTGGTCAGGGGGTCTCCAAGGGCCAGCAGTGCCATGGCCCAGCCCCTCGCCCCCCCCCCGGGATCCGGCTGGGAGCACGATGTCGGGAAAGGCAACAGGCCTTAATGGGCTTCTCCCACCAGCACTCTCGTGTGAGCCACATCGCCACCATCACCTGCAAGGCCCTGGCCAGGCCACCAGCAGAGAAATTCCCCCTTCTTGGAGCACTTTGGGAAACTTTGGGAAGTTTCAGGCTGGAAAATCAAGACCCCCGAGGTAGGCGAGCGCAGGCGGGCCGAGCATCGCGGCGTGCCCGTCAGTCAGAGACCCCATCGAAAAGCGACGTGCGGGAACAGCGCGGTGGGGTGAAAGGTGAGGAGGAGATCCTATCTACCTGCTCTCACCCTCCCAAAGTCCAAATTCCCATCTCAAGGTCACGGGTAAAAGCAGGAACTCCGCGCTCGCAGAGCCCGTGTCAGGGCTGTGAGGTTTGTCTCCCGTGGGGATGAGAGCGGGGGCACATCTCTGGGGTGAGACCCTCGGGCTGAGAGACGCGGACACGCGTGGTACCCACCACCGACCACCTCAAACACCGGCCCTGGGGAGGGGGTGGAGGCCGCCCGGGTCCCACACACAGCCCGGGGCGCTGCGAGGCTCCCCGGGGAGGCAGAAGGGAGTTTGCGGGGGGGATGCGGGGCTGTCCCGGGGACCGGGGGGCTGCGCTGCCCGCATGCGGTGTGCCCCCTCTCCAGCAGCAGTCCCGGGACCGACGGGACACCCCCGTCGTGGGGCAGCCGCGGGTGGCGAGGGGGATGCGGGACCCCCCGAACCCCACATCCCGTCCTTCCCCAGGTACCTCCTCCTCGGGCAGGCCGGGGTCGGCGGGGCCGCCCTCCCGGTCGGCGGGCAGGCTGCTCATGCTGCGTCCGGGGCCAGGCTCGACGTCCCGCCGGCGGCAGCCGCGTCCGGGGCGGGCGGCGCT